>JXSR01S005546.1:147959-169354 GCA_000969725.1 Ophiothrix spiculata | reverse complement strand
ACTATTGCTCGGAATTATAATCTTAAACGAGCTTAAGGTCTTGATTCTAATTACGCGCTATAAAGTAAGTAAGCTCGTACGAGCTTGGTTTATGTTAAATGAGCAAAGTCATGCATATTACGTTCACATACGAGCTGAAAACGAGCTTGTATTGGCTCGTTTTTATGGTTACATTTTCGTAAGGGCCTACACATGTGCTTTTTATCCATATTCGGTGGCAAAACAAGTTTTTGACAAAATGTACTTGATAACGCTTTTAGATAGCCACATTCCTTAATTTAAGGCTGTCTTCACTCAAATCCATTTTTGATCAAACTCTTGTAGTATTGCTTTAAGAATGTACACAAAAATGTTATCCCTATGCCCATTTCTCAATCCCTCAAAATTTAGTTAGAAAGAAAGCGGTATCATTATCCCGTGAAAAATTCTGATTTTTAGGGGTTTCAATTTCCAATTTTGAAAATGATGAATTTAATGAATTCTACATGCCGGAGTCCTTACTAGATTTCATCACCTGAAAAGCCTTTGATGCGATATCTGTAGCATCCATCAGAAGTTCATTAGCCTAGATGTATCCTAATGTATGCTAATCCGACTCTTGGCACATATGAAATATAATCCTCAACAGCAAACCCAGGGTAAGGGGGTGCTGTCTACATAACCATTCTTCAAGAAATTCAAATTCTTGTAAAAAGATATCGAGAGGATGTGTTTTTTAGACTTTTTTGACAGGAAGTCAATCTTACTTCAAATACATGTAGAATATAATCTTCGACAACAAAGTGGTTTGGGCTCCCAAGAAAAATACCAATTGGTATTGGGGGGAGGAGAGGGGAAGGGCACACTCAACACGATATTTTAGTAAAGTTAAGCTAACAAACTGCTTCCTAAAATTTTTAAGAAGCAAAATATCCTTCTACCCAACCAAAATGTTATTCATTAATTGGCCTCCTGGGATACTATCATTGTGTATACAAATACTTGATGAATATAAACATACATTATAGCATCCTGGTCATGCATCCCAGGAGATCCAGTATGATCATATGTCCCTCCCTTTTCTCCCAGAGCTAGTTCGAATGTTGCTGTACTTGACTCATCTAAATATACACACACACTCTGCGTACCATGGTGACATGCTGGGATAATAATGTACACCCAGTGACAAAACCATGACAAACACCATCACCATTTGATTCTGTGAAAGCTAGAGCTGTTTAATAGTGTACTATACCAGGAAGCGTGGGTCCAATTCCATTTTGAAATTTTATATCATAAACATGGAATAAAATTAATTCGGAATTTTGACAATGCTGTTTGTATTTTTTGCTATTTCCCTGATTCTGGTTTACAATTCCCAAGTTATGTAGGCCTTTAACATGCAGTATAGGCCTATGTATTGACAAAAACATCGTTAGAGACAAAATGGAACATTGATATATCTAGATTTTCCAAACTTGCTTGTGATCTTAAAAAGAGATTCTTATGAGAAACAAACTTTTTTTAAGTACAAACATCTTTCATACAAACATTGATATCAATTGATAGAAAAGTCTTTGGAAGGCGGATGCCAATTTCAGAACACATACAATCTTTTGAAAAATATTAAGTGATGAGTTTGATGAAACAATTGAAATAAGATGAAGGGAAATTTTAAATCGTAATTTTAAAGATCAAGAAAATTTTTAAATACCTTTTAAAGCAAGAAGTGATAACAGTTTTAGAAAATTGCAAATTGGCAACTCTAGCTTTTTGTGACATTGATTTTTTTCTTAATTTCACTAACTGCATCTACTTGCTATTGATATTTTTGTAACATTCGCACCAATTTTAATTTCACAATTAAGGGTGAGATTTAAATGCTACAGTATTTAAAATGAGCTGATCATGTTTTGTGCAACGTAAAGGGACTAGCCTAGATTCTACTCAGAATTAAGAACTTATGAAAATGCTGTAAATAAGCTTAGAATTAAAGTTAAATCAAAAAAGGGGGAAAAAAACCCACAGAAATGACTAAAATTGATAGCAAAATAATTTTCAATATATCATTCTGTGATGGTGGTGCGACTGTTCAGTGTTTTCTAAATCCTAAATTTATACCTCAGGATGGATTTATCAGTTAAAAGATCAATCAAAGCTTCATAAGACAATTTAAATTTGTATATTAAAAGACAAACAATGAATCGAAAATAATTTGTTTGACCAACACAGATGTGGGAGAAGATATTCATAGATTTCAAACTAGAAACACTGTTTTCACACTGTTTTTAGAAAAAAAATTGAATTTTTACCCCAAAATACCACAGATTCAGGGAAAACTATTGGTAGGTTTTATTAGTACTATAAACATCTTCTATGGATACACCAGAAAACTATTTGTAGTTAGGAAAGTAGCAGAAGAATATAGGCCAGTCCCTTTAACCGATGTTGGTTTGAAAAACAAGAAGTCTCAAATGAATTTGTTACAAATTATAAGGAACTACCTCCGGCAATCTTCAAAACAGACCATGTTCCCTGTAGAATGTTAAATGATGTAGCGCTATTCCTTTTTTGTCTGTGTTATTTTCTCTAATGGGTTATTATTATATTCAATTTGTTGGAAATACAGAGTTGTTTTCTTTTAAGTGAAGATTTATTTTTAGAATTGGTTGAAATAAATTGGCAATTTAAAAACTAATATCTTAAAATTGCTTTATCGGTAATAAAACCAATTAATTTGACATATTCTTGTAAACAGAAATTGGTTTTCTAACAAATTTCTTCAAACAGAAAACAAATGTTTTTTTATGTATGCAAATAATAAAAGATATAACTTAAAAAGAAAGAGAATTAATATACCTTAAGTTAACTCAGTTTCAAGAAATCTTTGATACATATTTGATCAATAAGTAAAAATAAAATGATTGTAATAAGGTTGCAAAAAATGAGCGCTTTGCATTAATTTTAACCTGCAATATTCACTTCTGCGATTTGTCAGGATTGATGCAGCTTAATGCTGTTGTCATGGTTGTCACAAACATACCCTGTCATACTTTAAAAAAAATTATAGAATTTTTAATTTTTGAGAGGGAAAACTGATGTATTTTTTGAAATAATGTATTCATCAATTTGAGGAAATTGTGTAAAATTTCGTCAGCACTAGTCATCACCTTTGTGTGAGTGTTGACGAGGTTAAGCTTTATACATCTGTCATGAGTTGCTCAAGTGTCTTGCATGCTCAGTGATAACAATAATGTTGAGCAATAACATGGCCTCCTTTTGTTTCAGTTATATTTATTACCCCATGATTTTTGAAGTTGCATGTTCATGTTGGTTGGTTCTTCACTATCATATAGAGAAAAATTTGTGAAAGTACAAGTTAGGCAGGGTTTTACATATAAGCTTGGTGGTCACTAGAAATTCCAAAACTTTTCCTTCAATCCCTCAAATTTGGAAAAAGCAAAAAATGTGAAAGTGGTTTAAAGCATGTGTCATTAATTAAGAATTTCTTGCTGATATTATGAGTATTGAGGCCCAATAGAAAAAAGTGTCCTTCACCTAGAATTTATGAAAATTGAAATTATCTGAAAGATGTATGACATGTACTCGTAGGTCCTAGTGGTATTATTTTTATCATAAAATGTTGATGATTTTTAAAAAAATGAACCGACAAAGTTTTTCTGCCTATCAGGGTCTACGCCAGGAATGTTGTGGAGGACAAACAGTTATTTTTTGGCCAATTATTTAAAACCATGTTGGATAAACTTGATTAAAAAATTAGTCTTGTTTTCTTAAGGACCAATCAATGACCCTAAATTAGCATTCGACAATATCAGATATTGAATTTTATGAATTAGAGTAACTATATTAAAAAAAACTATGTTTCTCAAAAGATTCTTGAAATGCATAACCTGAAGGTTTGGATTGTACAATTTATTTGTGTCCCATCTTTTAAGAGACACAGTATTCCATGATAAGTGACATGATAGAAATAGAAAGTGAAACATAGTTGCAATAATTTGGTGATGATTTGTGGTGGCAGTTCCATGATGGACTGTCCCTCCCAGTGAGAGAGCTTATCTTTTAGAGACTTCTTAGCTATGGGGAACATTCTTGAGTGTGTAGAGTGCATTTGGACTTCACTTCTCATTTCCTACAATTGCAACATGCCTAGTTTAAGGCGAAATGGTTCTGATGATTCCCTTGTTATGGCGTAATAATAATTGCCAGCGCTTTGTATCCACTGGATAAGGCGCAATATAAATGCCGGAATTATTATTATTATGCATTCATTAGCCTGGAATTGTTAGCTGGGCTTGAGGATCAGTTTGATCATATGCTTTAGGATTTCATGGCTGGCAGGTTTGAGTCAATTTATCCGTCATGTCACAGATTTTTTAAGGACATGTTGCAAACATTCATTAGACTGGAATTTGTATGCTAGGCTGGAGGATCAGCTAGATCATATACTTAAGATTCAGTAGTGAGCGGATTTGAGTCAATTTATCTGTCATGTTAGAGGGGAGCATGGCCGAGCGGTTAGAGCACGGGTCTCGTAATACAGAGGTTGTGGGTTCGAGCCCCCGGCCGGGCGTCTCCTTTAAGTCTCCTTGTTTCCTTGGGCAAGAAACTTTACTCTACTTGCTCTGTGGTTTGGAAGTCATGTAAAGTCGATAGTCCCCTGTACGATTAGACTCCTTAATGGGGTATGCATGTCATGCAATTACTGTGTATCATTGATTTATTGAGATGATGTTGAAATACAATTGATGTTGAAATGAAATGTACTTATCTCATTACAATAGTTGTACAGTTGAAGCTTCTGAATATATCAGGATTTATTTTTCACTCACTTTCGACTTCAGACCGTCGCTTTTGCTGAAAAAGTTGTACCATTTGATGTTACACGCCACAGATTTAAGTGTTTTTGTACCTAAGAAAATCTCACTTACAAAAATTGTTGGGGAGAACAATTACATAAAAGTCAAAATATGTCTAATGTAAAAAAATTGTAAGATGCGAACATACATATCACGATTGTATGATTGTAAAGATACCTCCCACATCTCCCACATTAAAAAATGATAATAAATCTATATGTCAGCAAAAAAGAAACCTTAACTATCTGTAATTTTAATTAAGCCTCTGTCAGATATCATATAACTGGCCAATTGTGAATATTTTTGATTTAGTTTCTGTCCTATGTACAGCATGCTGTTATGTCTTCTGAATCAGGAACATATGCCAAATGAATTCAGGGTATCAGTATGGGATGGTGAGTTGGATGTGGATTTTCTCTTGTTTTTACGTTTTACTCCACAATCATAAATGTGGTAGTTCTTTATGGTCACAAATATAAAAAGCAATTATTTTTATGTACTTCCAGATTAAAACATGGCTAATTCAAATTAATATTTAAAGCAATACTATAGGATTTCGATGAAACATTGTTTTGAATAAAAACAGCCTAAAATGAAGAAATGTGACTATCGAAAAGTGTTTTCAGGTGTATTTTTTTCAAAAACTTGCTCTGCCACCAAAAAATGGATGAAAAGCACAAGCCTGCTGTCCTATACTAATACATATTGAATTCAACAAATGGCAACAACAGAAAAAGTAAGCATACTTAAGTCAAATCGCTTGGAGGGTATTAATATCTACCAAAAACAAATCCATCAGGAGAACTTCTTAACAAATATGTTTCAAGAAAGAACGAAAGTGCATCAAGCAAAATTTCAGTGCTAACTAACATTGAATGTTTTGGCATTTTCTCAAGATCCATTTGGTTAATTTCTTTGCAAATGCATTGAAAGTCCATTGGCATCGCCAAGACATCACCCCAACGTTGTCATCGCGGATGCATCGGTGATATTTTCAAGATACTCCCGCAATGTATTCTTATTGGCACGACATTGTTCCGATGTTGTTAAGACATTGTCAATGCATTGAGAGAGCATCGCCATTTGTCACACAGTGCTGAGTTATGTTTTCTTTGGGAATGCATTGTAAATGCGTAGCATAAGCATCAGGTACAAAGTGGGACCAGGCCCTCGGATTTAAAGGAGAATTGGACACAATTTCAAAATTTTAATTTGTGGATGATTTACACTTCATATATTAGAAAATAACAGTCAATTACTAGATATCAGGAAAAATTTTGATCAAAACCTTTAGAAAAGTCAAAAATTTGAATCTTATTTTGTTTGTTGATATTGGTTGGGTATGAGGGTATTCTATAAACATTTTTGTTGATGCTATATATCAAGAAAGAGCCAAAGATTTGTTTGTGAAACATTCCTTTCATATCACAGATTGTAAATAAAATAAAAGATAATTTGAAGTTAGCATTACATCTCCTGAAAAGACCAATTTTAAAGATTTGACTATAGGGGGCAGTATTTATTGTTGTCGACAACAATAATTATAAATAAAAAATATATAAATATTTTGGTATATATGGTTTGAATTTGACAATGAAACTTTACATGTTGTCATTATAAATGCTTATACTTTAAATGATGCAAACATTTCAAAATGCTTGGTGAAAAGTTTGGGGATGATGCTGAACTTTAAGAATAATTAATTAGTCAATCATTGCTGCAATGTTCGTCAAATTTTGCTCCATATTATCGAAACATGATGCAGACTTATACTATGTATAATGTGAAAGTAATATCAAGCCAATTGGAATAATATGCATTAGTCATGTTATCATATAGGCCTATCTGCAGGTGATGGTAATTAAACGTAATCATGTGACAAAAATGAGATCATTTACAATTTTAATATTTATCTGACAGTTAAATAAAATTCAAGGGTCTTAATTAAATGGAACTTGTTCTAAGAAGTATTCAGATATATGGGCTAAATATTTTATAATCTCAAATTATGCCAAGATCATTTTTCCAGAACAAAACATTACACATGATGATTCAATGCCCTGAATCAAAAACATTTCGGTAATTTATATTAAAGTCATATATTTAGGACAAAGTCAAACATCACAAACATCTTTAGTCCATCAATCATAAAACTAATTAAGTAGCCTGGGAAGCTGAAAATCTTAAATGTGATGAAAATGTAATTTTAAGTGCTCTCGGCTGTTCAAATGAACTAAAAATGTATCTTTTAAGTGCATATGGCAGTTTTAATGAGCTAAAAATCTGCTATGTAATACCATGGACCATTAACCTCTTTTTGATGCAAGCGCAAACATCTTGCGTACATAAAAGCAATCTGTTGGGATAGATTTGATGAAGTGAAAATGCGACTTGTCATATGTAGATTAATTGGTGATTGCATGGCAAATCAAGGATGCAGAAGGAGATAGACTGATGTCATCAGGCAGGTGAACTGTGAAAGATGGGCTTAGCTTTTGAACTTGATACGGATGTCTAGATCTGCTGTACAAAGTTAAACGGCAGTAAGTGAAAATATAAAACGAAGGTGTCTCAGGGCAACCAAACAAAGCATGGACTTTTTAAAACCTGAAATGGTTTTCGTGTTGCCCTTAGGCCTAAAACAATTGTTGACTTGCCCTTTAATGGTGAAATTGATGGTCAATTATTTTTTCTTGAAAATAGACCCCCCCCCCAAAAAAAAAAAAAATGAATAAAATAGTTCATATAAATGTTTTCATTGTTTTGTGCTTTATTGATTCAAGATATATGTTTGATTCATGCCAATATATAACATTATGTGAATATTGTTGTAAATTCAACCCAAATATCATTATATTTTCACCAAATGCAATGTCGAAATAGGCAAAAAAAAAGTGACCCTCAATTTAGCCAATTTTGGGTCAGTCGAAAAGGGCAAGTCAACAATTTTTTTTAGGTCTTAGATGAATTCATATCAAACATGAAAGGTAAAAGAAATTAACTTGCTCATAATCATAAATGCACATACTATGTTTTGACTTTTACTTTACTGTATAATACTGCCTTCTGAAAGACAATGGTCGTCTGTTCATTTCTACAAGATCTTTTAAGGTAAAAGAAAATAACTTGCTCGTAATCTTAAATGCACATACTGCGTTTTGACTTTTTACTTTACTAACTATAGACTTCTGTATGATACACCCTCTATAATACTGCCTTCTGAAAGACAATGGCCGTCTGCTTATTCCTACAGGATCTTTGTTAAGGTAAAAGAAAATACACTTGCTTGTAATCCTAAATGCACATACTGCATTTTGACTTTGTTCTTGACTAACTGTAGACTTCTTTATGATACACCCTGTATAATACTGCCTTCTGAAAGAATTATGGTTATCTGCTATTTTATACATGATATTCCAAGGTAAAATGAAGTAATCTCAATTGCAGATACTGTATTTTGACTTTGTTGGTCAGAGAGATATGGGTTGACCGAGATATGAGATATTTCTGTTGAAAAATGTACTAAAAGCTTGTATGATTGCCATAATCTAAAAGTATTTTTCATACAAAAATTCAGAAAAATTTCAATAACATAACTTTAAAAGAAGGCATTTTGTTTAATTTTAGTCACAATAATTGGTTATCATGATCAAGAAAAACCCGAGGCATGCTCCGAATCTTATTTTACTTTAATGGAATTTAAAAGCTCACTTATTTTTACTTGAATGGAATTTAAAAGCTCTCTTGAATTTTTCAATTGTTTTCTCAGCAGGATAAGTAGCTACAAGCACTGATGTATCCATTGATAACTCTGTAGAATGGTATTTTTGTATCCATTTCTGGTGAAGGCCAAGGGTTAGCTTTGAACTCTGAAAATATTGCACCTTTTCATCCAGGCCCTATTGATGTTTTTTCATCTTTGTGAAATTTAAAAAAAATAAAAAAAATGTTTAAAAATGAACAAATTAATTCAAAATATATACTAAAGAGAATGTAATGAAGAAACAAGAGATAATAAAGTTGCTTGATCACAGGGTAAAATTGTTCTTTGACAATTACAAATTTTACAACAACATATCTGATCTATAAAAGTCATGGATTTTCCATGTTGCGGAAATTCTGTGGATATTGTGGAATTTAAGGTGTTATAGGTGCCTTTTGAATAATTAATAAAAATACAATTTTAAAAAAATCATGTTTAAAATTTCCAAAACATACGATAGATAAATAAGGCTAAATAAATAAAGATGTCTTTGTGCCGAAGACATCTTTATTGCTTAACCTTTAATAATGTCGGAAACCATAACCAGTACTTCCAATTATTGCCTAAAATAAGGTAAGAACAAGTTATTCTTCTAAAAAATTATCCCCTGAGTAATAAGAAAATTAACAATATGGAAAATTGCAGAATTTGACATTTATTCGACAGAATGTTTTATTCCTTACTGTAATTAGCCTGCATTTTAAGATAAAGCGAAACCTAGAATGTTGTCTAATTAACCAATTTATATTCATTAAATTTCAATTTACAAGTAAAAGCATTCCATAAGAAATTCTAATTTTAAAATAATGAATGTAATTTGGAAATCGTGCAAAATCCTATAGTTGAACAATCCAATCAATACTGCGGCCTCTTTCAAAAAGTGCAAGTCGTGACATTTCCACTTAACTACAAAATTTTAATAAAAGAACAACTGCAAAGCAAAGTTCTCCGAATTCACATTCCCTAGACACGCAAGCAAAACGAGGATGGTAGATTTGGCAAACACATGCAAGTCTTCATCTATCAACAGAAACACAGCAAATGAATTGGTACGCCAGAGAAATACAAGGGAAATCAAACATTTCATCGACTGCGATTAAATTTGGAAATTGCTTTTTAGTATTCTTTGCGGAGTTCAAAATATGCAATTTCTATTTACGCTTTTAAAGGTAATGGTTTCGCTGAATATTTGAAGTAGCTCTATATGATTTTGGCATTTTATGTGAGTGCTATAATATTTCCCTGTAAGTGGGTCTAAATTGACTATTATTTGTCAATGCTTACTTACAATATATAGGTTACACGATATTCTAGCGAAATATTGTGATATAAATAGACAAATAAATTACATAATGTTTTATGATCCCTAGAAAAAAGTGATGCAAAGAAATTTCCTAAATTTAGGAAGTTTTACTAAAAAAGTCTTATTTTCAGGAAATGTTTTGTAAAAGAAAAGGAAAGTTTTCCTGTAGGAAATTAATTGACAGTTCAAAACTTGTCCGACGGCGAACCCGTTAAAATCTACCAATTGTTAATTGACATTTCAGGAAATTTTAACTTCAGTGACTTGCATCTCTGGATACAATAGGGCCAAAAAAAGTTGTTGTGTTGCCCTCAGCGACCAACCCTCGTCAACAATTAAAAAAAATATTAGGGCCGTGAAAGCACCCAATTTAGCTCAGATTTGGTGTTTTTTAACTTTTTTAAATAGTGGAAAATGCACCCAATTTTGGCACTTTGGGTGCTTTTTTAAAATAGTAATATGAAAAAAAATCTTTCCAACCAACCAACTGAATTTTTCAGAAATTGCATTTGAGGGCAACAGAACAAATTTGTTTGGCCTAACACAGATACATCACAGATTTTATTTTACAATTTTCCCAGATTCACAGCATTTTTATAATTTCACCTTAATTGACTAATAATATATTAATAATAATATAATAATATACTAACATAGTCATGAAAATACTAGTATATAACCTCATTTCCCTAAATTTCTAATTTCAAATCAAACAAAATGTATTTACCAAATTTTGACATTTGATATAAACCATGTAAATTCATTTCCCTCCTATTTTAGAGGATGTTACCTATATACATATGTGCATATTATTTACCTATTTTCATAAAAATGCAGATGAAATTGTAGCCTTGTTTCGTGTATGGGCCCATTTCACTCTAGTTAACTGTCAAATTTAGGTTGCATATATTTGCTAGTGCTCAGCGATACCAAATGCATCAGTTACAACCAACAAGATGTGACCCGTTGTTATGCTTTGCCGATCCATTTCTTGTCATTTTATTCTGCGCTTTTTTCCTTTTTAGTTGGAATAGCTGATGTGTAATTACTTTGCCCCTAGGTCCTCTAAGCGGGAGTCAAGCATAATGCAACTTAATGCCACAAGTATAGTGAGAAGACTGGGATGGCATGTTTGAAATAACCTTCAATTTGAATGGCTTGTTTAAGATGCATTTAGCTCAGTGAATGGAAGAGGAATTGGAAGAATTCTTTTGTAAAATTTCATTTATATATCCATTGCAATGTCACGAATAATTTGAGTTTTATTAATATCAATAATTTTTTTTGACAAAAAATAAAATGGAACTTTTGTATTTCAACTACAGATTGGATGCAAATTTTTATTTTGAGTATTCCGTATGACTTGACTGTTGTGTAGTGTAAATTACATGATAGGGGTTGAGCAATTTCGAGAAAGGTATAGGGAGTATGGGTGGGTCCAAACTTGGGCTTGAAATCATCAGTGTTCTCTTTTAAAATTTAGGTCGGGTTCATTTTATTAAAAGATGTTTATATTCATAAAACTTGGCTCTTGTATCATAATCATTGATTTTGCCTGATTATTAATAAGAAAGAGCAAATTGTACATAATTTTGCCAAATCGTTTGGGCACATTTTTAAAGTATCCCCCCCCCCCCCTCTCATTGTCTTGTATTATCATCACCAGAGTCTCCCTCCTACCACTCAATATATGAAAAACTTGAAAAATGTTTATATTACAGTGCTGTATATTAGATTATAAATTTTACAACCTAATTTCACACCATATCATGAGTTCACGCTGTATATAACATGCTCATTTGAGCATATGATGAGATTTTTATGCTGTATTTGGTAAAGTCTGGCTCTTGTGAATTAATGTCATATGGCACAGTGGAGCTACCTTAACAAAGACATCCCCACGACTTTGTATTACTTTGCAAAATCAGAATTTTTTTATATATTAATAAGTGTTGTTTGGTGCCTGATGATCACTTGGAGTAAAAAGTGCTAGGTGTTATGTTATTTGGTTTATTTGCGCGCGCTGACTGGGCGAACTGGGATTTTAGTTTGATTCAGAGAGTACCAGACATGGTATACACTAAATTGAATAATATTGAGAGCCCGAAACAAGGGCTACACTAAATAGGCGGGAATTCGGGAATTATAAGGCTTTTCTTCAACCGCAAGTAAACATAATCCCAGTTATATGCGCGCCATAGATGCTGATACGCCATTCACACATGCATCGCACTGCATCTCCTGCAATTATGCTGTGTTCAGCTACGCACGCTCTTATAATATCAATTCACGATGTGGTGTTGATCAAAGTATATAGTTAGCTTTGTCAGGGGAGGTGATGTCTGCCCCTCCTGCTCCCTGCTATGTTGTGTTATGGGGTTGTTTCAGATATGAAAATCATTTTGTACTATCAGGGTGTTTGATATCAGATCCAGATTTCACAATTATATTTTTACCTCAATGGTTATCTGAAAGAGTCACCTCAGACGTAATCCATCTGTGACTAGTTCACTGTCATAACTTTTTAATGCAAACACATTAAAAATGTTGCATCCTTTATTAAGCACTCACTGAAGCTGAAGATACGATTTCACAGTGTGCGATCATGTAATCATTGCCCCTTAATTCTCTCTTTCTCTTCTCAAATTTAATACTACATGTTTTCATAACATTAGGGATTTGAGATTCTCAGGAAGGTATTTTTCCAACAAGAGTTTTAGTATGATCACACTAGGAGTACTTAACCGAGCTAAAGATACGATTTCATTGCAAATGCACTTTTACTCCGGTATAACTATACCCAATTGTCAACCATGTTGTTAATGACCTAGGGCAAGTATAACATTGATCTAGGTAGAACATGCATTAAAAGTGATCATGTAATGGAATTGGAGTGAATGGACTATAACTTGAGATGATGGCTTGCGTTTTCTGTATTATTCTGTTTTTGGGATGCCTGGAGATGGGTATATATGAAAGGACTCAAGAGGATTTGGTATAGGATCCATTGCTTCAAATCACCTCACAGGAAAAACTCCATTTAGGTATAATTCTATACCACATGTCTATGATAAATGCAGCACAAATATCAGGAATTTTGTCATTTCATGAAGCAGCCATCATTGCAAAATTTGCAATACATTGCTCAAATTGTTTTAGTTGTTTATCAATGTTTTATATTGGAGACAAATAGTACTCTGCCCAAAGTAACTTTCAGAAAAAGTCTATGCGGTTTTTTTTTTCCAAATGACTCTTGTGTTTCGGAAACATATTGCTTATATCATAATTTAGATGCAGATGAACTGTATGATACTGGCAAATTGCAGTCTTTGCACATATCATAATTTTTTTTCTACTGACATTCTTGTGAACACGCAGATTAGTTATTCTGTGACAGAGGCACAATTTGCATTTATATCCCTTTCACCCATTCATATTTTCATCCTAGTCAGATGATAACCAATCTTGCAATACAGCCTGTAGGATAATTGTGATATATTGCTGAGGTCAAACCAATCTTTGTCCAAATACGGTACTCAAACAAGACAGACTCAATTGGGAATGACAAGATGCATATTGTCCTATAAAAATGGTCTTCATCAGGGTATATAGTAAATGATGGAGGTAGACAAATTTTGTATTGAAAAACTGTATTGAGTATTCAAGAACTAAGGGAGAAGGGAATCTTATCTCAAACTAGATGAACTCAATGGGAATGACAAGATGTGTATTGTCCTATAAAAATGGTCCGAATCAGGGCATAGTAAATGATGGAGGTAGATATTGTGTATTGAGTGTGCAAGGACTAAGGGGGAAGGGGACCTTGTCTATTAAAAGATGAACTCAATTGGGAATGACTAGATGCGTAGTGTCCTATAAAAATGGTCCGGATCAGGGCATAGTAAATGGTGGAGGTAGATATTATGTAATGAGTATGCAAGGACCAAGGGGAAATAAGAAGGACCTCATTTAAAACAAGATGAACTCAATTGGGAATGACAAGATGCATACCGTCTTATAAGAATGGTCTTCATCAGGGTATATAGTAAATGATGGAGGTAGTCTCAAGATGAACTCAATTGGGAAGGATAAGATGCATATTGTCCTATAAAAATGATGTGGATCAGGGTATAGTAAATGATGGAGGTAGATATTATAGAATGAGTATGCAACTTTCTTAAACAAGATGAACTTAAAATTGAGTATGTCAAGAGGCTGTGGTTGTGCACACTGTATTCAATCTTGAACTTGAAGGTAGATACATGTGGAATGTGTGTGTTAACATTTAGGTCCTATGTCAACAAAAGACATATCTTGATATGTCAAACATGATATGCCATTTTAATATTGACAGAACCTGTCATATAAACATGATAAAAATGTCATGAATTCTAGTGGAAATAATCCCGGGTAAATAAATATATATGTACACACAAAACCATGTTCAAAAGTTCAAATTATTGTTCGTGCTTGTTCGTTTGTTTACGCAAGTTTTGAAAAAAGTAAAATATTTTGTTTCAATTCAAAAACCAAGTGTAACTAAGCCCCATTAAATTATTTGCATTTCTTGACGTAAGGAAAACTTCACCCCTAAATGAATTTATTAAAATGATTTTACAAATAAAATGTGACTGTAAACAACATTGTGATATCAACACTTTGAATGCTCAGAAAGTAACATTTTTTTCATAAATTCAGTAAAATTCATTGGCAAATAATTGAATAAGACATTTTATATCAACCGAGTATCAGTTCAAATTATCATTTTATGTTTGCATAAAAGCGTGAAAAACTAATGATAATGTTATATCTATAATGACATGTCAACATGGAAAAACAGTGTGAATAAAAACATTTATTTTGGGTTTATGTATACACAGCAAAAATCCTATTGGAAAATACCACAGTAGTTCATGACCATATTGTACTACCTTTTAAAGAAACTAGACAGTCCAATACATAGTTACAATACAGTGAGCATAATTGTACTTTTACATCTAAGTATTGTACTGTAACTCACTGTTGTGTTGCTTAATTAACAGCTCTATAGTACCTACCCGAGAGTATACCTGAATCATTGTGCATAAGACTTAAACGTTGTAAGAATTTTGGTGTGTACACCATATTTTTTTAAATATTCATGCATTATGTTGAGTGGAGTTTCCCCTCCCCAGAGCTGCTACAAATCCTGAGTAGCTGAAAGAAAAAATATTGCTTGCAAAGTACACATTATGGGCCCCTGGAATCTTGTATTGACAACCCCATTTTATACAAAGTGCCTCCTTTTCTGTGCTACTTTCCTATTTCATATATTTAAAAATTACACAAAGAAAACCATTTGTTTTATAAATTAAATTTTACCTGCTTGCATATGCATTACCTGCATCAAAGGGATTTTCGTGAGATAAAGACGTTAGCTATCGGTGCTCGCAAGCAATCATGGGGATTTGCGCGAGAGTGATATATCGGCAAACCAAACACCTGCTTTGATTATCTACTCGACTCTAATTACCCCGACTGATTGTGCACTTGTAAAGTGAGCTTGTGTTTAAAGATGAAACTCATCGCAAACACACACAGGATGTGTGCAGGGAGGATGGAATCAGGGAGATGCGGGGATCAGTTGGTGATGATGGGAGGGGAGAGAGGATATAGTGTATATCCCATCATGCATTGCTTCCTAAGGAATTATTTGTATAACAAATTATGTGAGTACTTAGTGATGAAATGCCCCTTAATTAGAGTTAATTATTGTAATCTTACATTTCAGACATGTTTCATCACTATCTACTCACGACTCCCTGTACAAAATTTTCCATAAAAGCAATGCATGATGGGATACACACGGTATCTTCTCTAATGGGAGGGAGGCTAGTTGGATTTACCATTGAGGAATGTGGAAATATTTTTTTAATAAGATTGATTACCCTTGTTTCCAGTTAGGTTTTGAATTTGAGCCTTTTCATTCTTTAACGAAAATTTCAATTTTTTTTTAATCATTTGAAACCAGATAATTTTTGTGCTAAACATTTAGAATATATAATGTGTTTGCTAAACATTTAGAATGTGTAATATGTTTGCTTAACATTTTTGTCATGTGAGTGCAAGAAAGTCATATCTGCAATAGGGGCCATTTTTCATAAATTTGTATTGCTTACTGTAGAATGTCCAGTCTTAGGTCTGTGGCTCTTAAAATGGTTCTTCAGGTGATGGTGTCACCTGAGGAACCATTTCAAGAGCCATTGACATATGGGGAAGAACTTTCAAAGGTTTTTTCTCGCATTCTAGTGCAAGGTGTTAAATCGATATGGCAGCCATTGCAGATACAACTTTCTTTCACTCGCATGACATTATAATGTATACTGTGTTATGATAGCAATCTGTGCAGATACTTTAAAATGTCATCATGAATTGAATATAGCAAAGTGCTTCTACAAGCTTTATTTGTGCTGTACATGAACACTGGGTTTGTTCTTCAGTGCCATTCAGAGTTACCTCAAGATCTATTTTTCATTTAATTCCCGAGGGTGGGGGTTCTTAGAAAATATTTGTACAGGGAAGCTCAAAGTAGACTTCAGAATTTTTACCATCTCTATACCTCAAAAAACATGATTTTGCAACCCATCCTATACAATTTTTCTACAAAAATTTAGGGGAAATTGGGTACTTTTTGGGCAAAATTTTCCAAACTACAATTGGAAGCATTGGGTCTGTGATGAAAACCCACTCATCAATATAACAAAAATTATGATAATGCACCCCGTATACCATTTGTTAATATGAATCCCCCACCCCGGTTGAATTCCAAAGCTATAAAGAACAGGTACCAGGATTGTCTCAGGCATCACCTATTGTTTGCTTTGTGCATCATTACAGCACAGGGAATCTTAATCAGTGTAGTACATTGTCTTTATAAATGAGATGTGTCAGCAAGACTTTGTTTCAGACAAATTTAGATTTTGTTCTCAACTTCATTAAACCCTGAAGATTCATGGTTTACAATCAGGTGCTCTCAGTGTAGTATAATTGCTATGAACTTTAAGGGACTAGCACTGATCCCACTTGGTATTAAAAACTCATGAAAAAAGACCTTACCAAATGATTATTGAATGTTCTCATTGTTTTTGTTTTTCCAGAATGTTAGTAGGAGCACCTAAATTTCAAACTCAACAAAACCTCAAGAAACCTGGTGGTAGTGTATTTCAATGTCCACTCACATCATACATAGATGACTGTGAAGATTTACTGCTAGATACATCAGATAATAAAATTGGTAAGTATTCTTTATAATGGCTTGTCAGATTGTAAGGATAAAATTAATCATATTTTGCAATCAATGAAGAAGCTTTTCTTGTCTAAATGGGATGGGAATCCTTTGATCAGTATTTAAAAAAATACTTTTTGTCAGGAATATGCTATATTTATTGAGTAGTAATCATTCATGGGGGTACATTGACAAAATTGCAACACAAGGTTTATTCGGTTGGAATTTGTTGTTGACAAACTCCCAAACAACATATCAAAAATATAGGAAAATGCTAGTTTGTCAAATTTGGTTAATTTGCATAAAACAAAATGGCTGCCAAAACAGGTTGTGAAATTTCAAAATTGGTTATATAATCATGTTAAAAACCATTTTAACGTGTTCCTCTCTCCATGAGGAAATAGAAAAAATATACTTTTACCTTTCTCCAAAGAATGAGTTATATCCAAAAAGGGTCAAGATTATCAACTGTTAATTCCACCAAAAATACCTTGTATTGGAATTTTTGTCTTCGTTAAACTTCAAATTTACTAGCCTATAGTCTTTGATCTATTGCAGCAAATTGTATAGGAGTATGATTCATGTTGTCAACAATGGTTGACTCTCCATACTCGGGCAACCGCAAATTGTGCTGTTCCATACTATTACATATAGCCTCTCATTATCGTTGATGGACCATCTGAGACTGACCATCCGTCCTAATTGCTTGACCACTTCCAAGCTGTGCCGCATCAGATTTCCTGAGATATCGATAACAAGATATTTAGCCGTGTTGATCCATGGAGGTATCCCAAGACAAGACTAGATTGCCCATGGTAATGGGTTGCTATGACGATCACATTAGTGAGGACGTTGCTCTTTGTGATGCCAGCTAGGATAGCAACATGTGATTTGTGGAACCACAGTGTCTCAATGGTCCTTGATGGAATTTGATATCGAAATATATGTGGTTTGAAAAATATTTGGATAAAATGGTGAGGGAAAATGAAATAACATGTCACATGAAGTGAGTTATGTTATTGTATTCAGGTCAGTAACTGCTGGTAAAATGGCCTCTCTGCTTTCATTTTGCACCTATCTTCCAAATTTTTGCAAAATTTCTTTTTTGATTCTGTATTAGGCTATGATATACTTTATACCTTGTCATTACAATGGGAGACTTGTTAGTTTCTCTCCAATATGTCAGTGGCTCTTGGAATGGTTGTTCAGGTGATGGGCTCACTTATAGAGCCATTTCAAGAGCCATTGATCCTAGACTGGATATATTTGCAATGCACAGTATTGAAAAATGACAGTTATCACAGATCTATATGGCTTTCTTGCACTCACATGACAAACTTTGTTATCTGTTTATTTTGAAATTGAAGATGCATCGACTCAAAAAGACATAGAAGATAAATCTGATCAATGGCTTGGTGTTACCGTCAGGAGTCAAGGCCAAGGGGGAATCGTTGCTGTAAGTAGATTTATGTGACGCTCTCCCTGCATGGCAAAAGTTATAATTTTATGATGTATCTTTTGCCACAGTGTGTAAAGTAACATTGGGATCGTTTACCCATTTAAACGACCGAAACACCACTAAACGTTTAGAAATTTCATGTCATGGTTAAACGGGACTCGCTGGGAACTGGTGCCGCAACGTAAAGACGGGATATCCAGAGGACTATTTTGATTACTATATTCAATGGCGGAGCCCTGTATGTATAGGTTTCACGTTGTCTACATTGCACAGGCCAGTAAAATATTCGCCAGAGAAACAAAGTTAAGTTGATTTCATGACTTGGTATGTTAAATAAGAGTGTTTTGAAGACAATATTTTGACCTATTTTGGTACGTCATATATTGTATATAATTTGCAATCTAACGGCATTGCTGTATAGAATAGAAAATGTAGTTTATTACAGTTGCAAAATTCAGCAGTCATATACTGTTAAACGGTTAAACAAACGTTTATTTATTCGTTTAAACGGTTATGCAATTAACCATGAACTTCCAGGCCTAGTGTAAAGATGGTTTCAGAGTAGCTGTCATTGCGGGCAGACGACCAAGCTTGTAGTTGCGGCAGACGACCAAGCTTGTAGTTGTGGCAGACTACCAAGCATTTGCAGTTTTGAGTTGTGGTAATGTAGCACAACACAATGTGTCGTTGCGACCATCACGACAGGGTAATCGATATGTCGGCTTGTCATGTTTGCCGCAAAAATTTCCAGATTATACGACAAGGTCGAGTTTGTGCACTTATAATTTTTGATATCACGCTGGTCGTACAACTACCATGACAGACACTCTGAAACCAGCTTCACAGTTTATTAGTACCCTCTGACACAAAGCATGGAAACTCTAAAATAATTGAATGCAATCTAACAGCATTGCTGGTATAGCATGCATATTATAGGCCTAGGTATAAAGTGTTTTGATCTGCACAGAAAGTGCTGTGTAGCGGCTTTCAGTACAAAATCCTATGCGACAGTCACAGGCTTGTGAATTGACAGATGATGTTATTACAATTGTATAGAGTATGGTAGTGTGCCCCAGCTTCCACCTGTTCTGCTTAGTCTTTGCTATAGTATTGAAGTATATGAACCTGATGAATGGCTGCAGTCCAAGAAAAAATGTGACTTAGTTGGAGATCATACCATGACAAGAACAATTATTATAAACAGTCAAATGAAAATCAGATATTGCTTACAAAGTGTATGCACTAATTAAAAGGATTCCCTTGTGTTTAGACTTTAGTTTGCTGGATGGCTGAGCCAGCCCCTACGGGGGGTCCTTCAATAAATTTTGTATTCTGAAAGCAGACTTCAGAATTTTGACCATCTCTATAATTCTCAAAGCGTGATTTTGGGACCCACCTCTATATCATTTTTCTAGAAAAAGCACCCAATTAGGGCAAATTGGGTGCTTTTTTGGCAAAATTTTCCTAAATACACCCAATTTTTGTAAATTGGGCGCATACATTAGGTCTTTGACAAAAACCCACCCATCAATATACCAAAAATTGCGAAAATGCACCCAAAATCTTCAGTCATGAGATTTTTCAGCTTTTTCTCTGATTTCAGTGTTTTTGATATTACAAATTTGCTGATTTCAAGAGTTTTTGATTTTAGAAATTCCTCAATTTTCTTTATTTTAAACCTGTTTGGAGTTTTTTAGCAATTATTATAGATGTTTGCCTTGGTGTCCATAAAAAAGTTTGCAATTTTGCTTTGCCCAGTCCAGGAAACTTTTATTTCGACCATGAATGACCCAATCACTCGTCATAGAACATGAATTATCCCCTCAGATCCAGAGTCCCCTGGCATAAGTTGTATCATTCACAAAACCCAACGTACATTCATTGCTCTTGATCATGAATAGATGTGTGAAAAATGCAAGATATTTTTGGCAATTGCCAATAGTGTTTGATTGAAAACTATGCTTTGTTTTTAAATGAAATGTGACTCTGTACAATAGTTTCTACCTATCAAACGTCACAGACATGACTACTGTTTAATAAATGCCTTGTGATACAAAACATTGTACATTCATGTTTGATTTCAATGAAATGATGATATTATTTTGAGAATAGCGATAAGAACACGATGTAGAATTTGAACTTACTGATGCTATGACTAAGATTAGCTATGACATGGAGGACATTAAACCTGTATGCTAGCTAGTATGAGCGAAGTAGAGCGAACACAGAGCCTTATCAGAAGATAAACAATTCAATGATAACAGTCAACATTTCAAATAACTGATAAATTGACACATTCCATGTTAGATATTTGATTTCAATTGTGATTTATTTCCTCTCGAAACAAATCTGAGAGGATTTCTTGGGGAAGGCAAATATGTTAGCCTGTGAATTTAATAGTAAATTAACCATATCAGTTCGGCGGAACTCACAATTCGGCTACGTATCCGAATTCGGATACCCCCATATCATAATATAGATACCCGTATCACAATTGGGATATGGAGGGTATGTGAATTCTGATACGCCTGACGCATATTGTCCTTGGCGCAGGTAACAAATCGATGGCGTAAGCCGGTAAGTACTTGGGGATAATCTTTATTGCATCTACGATAAATGTATCTGTGCAAATGTCATTTCTATCTGTGCAAATTCCATTGAACAGCTTAGAAACACCTTCGGGTCACAGGAAGCAACACAATTTGGTAAAAACGTTGTTAGATAACAAATGCTGATAATGTTGTTGA
>JXSR01S005546.1:116531-127996 GCA_000969725.1 Ophiothrix spiculata | reverse complement strand
TTTGTTATTAGATTTGATCAAATTTAGTATATTCTGTATTGTCAGAATTGTTTTCTTTTTTTAAGTTATTGATTGATATCCAGTATTTTAATTTACACTTAGAAGTTTCTGTCACAATTAAGCTTATGCCTACCCCTCAGTTCTACAAGCAGTTCTATAAAGCATGAATCTAATGTTAACAGATGTTAGGCCGATTTTACCATACAATATCTCAGGGGTCGTCCAATAGTGGAAGTTATGTCTAGCTTGATTCCAAGTGACACGGAACTTGATGCCAACGCGACAAATTGCAGAGATGCCCAGGGTCGTCAGGCGCTGTGGTGAGTGTATATCAGCCAATCATGTTATATGTATCCCATAATTCAACTTCCTGATTGGTGGCGAGGAACGACACCCTTTGTTTATTTGTATACCCGTTGAGGTAAACTAACCATTATATCATGGTATCATAATATTGTTGGTGCAAGGTAGGTCAAGGGTCAAACACACATTCATTATACACTCTGTAATGTGTTTATCATCGATCCATTTTGAGGGCATCTTGTTGCAATACATACTAATTAAAAAAGTGTTTAAACAATATGAAGACAAGCAGCTTGTAGGATTTCTCAACTACTTTCAACAATTATATTAAGAAAAAGGCTTGTAAGCTGTGGTAGTTCCCCTTCTCTTATTTCTTGCCCTCCACACCCCTGCCCAGAAGAAAATTGCATTTAAGCAGTACATTTTAACACATTTCTGATGTTTTGCCCCTCCCTTAAAGAAAAAGTTTCTACTCAACACATAATTCACATCCTTGCCCCTTACTCGTATATAATCTATCTCAATATTGTTTTGCATTCGAGATCGGGTCATGCACGCCACACTTAACACGAGCATAAATCGTTGGCATTAAGCAATCAAAATCAACAAATCACACACTGCTGATACGTGTGTAAGTTAGTGCATCGTTGCGCAGAACACCTTAACAACAAGCGTTGGTAATTAAAAGAACACAAACAAGTGAGAAACAACCTTGAGATAAACTATAAAAAGTATTACATGGCTACCACTGGAAAGTTCTTGGTAATTTCTACTGAAAGTACAAGAGATATATTCTCTTCAGTTTCCATTGAAAACAACAATAATTCTTTTCTTGTCTGTCAGTGAATCACAAAAGTATTGGTCTCTTTCTAAATCAAACACCCTACAAACCCATCCCTTTCCAGATCTATAAAGGTGTTTTAAGCTTCACTATTCTAACCAGTTCCTAAATATTGTGTTACTGTAAAATGGTTGACTTGTTAATTTAACTTCTTGTTAATATTATAGTCTAAATGTTATTCTCTTATGGTTTCCTGGCTATAGAATTTATGTATGTATATATCACATTTAACTACTTCTGATTTCAATATATATGCTAATTTCTACCCTATTTTCAATTACCAAAAACACTTTTCTTTTCTTCAAATCTTTAATTGGCACATTTCTACTATCTGCTGAATTCTTGCACAATTTACCGATATACTACCTAATATTATCAAAATACTTTCTTGAAGCATTTTCAACTAAGTTTTTCAAGAGTTGGGACTGCATTTTAAATTTTAAGATACAAAATGTATTCAAATCTTCTTAAAAGATAATTCCTTCCAGTTAACCAGGTTACTTTACATCCAATAGAGCTACATTGAACTGGATGTACTAGAATTCAAGCTCATAATGGAGTATTCTATCCCTCGTGGGAGCTGACTAGTAAAAGAACACCATGTCTTTGATCAGGAATTAACCCAGACCTCCTGTTGATAAAGCAAGTAGATGTACTGCTACTTGAGGTATCAAAACTAGATGATGTTGAAAGACAACTTACGAATCATGACAACAATTGTGGTTTTCTAACATTGCGTGTTGTGTAAAAACATCACATCAGTATCATTATATCACATCCTTTGGGGCTATCATGAAACTGAGTTTTGGGACTCATGTCAGTTGAGATGATAGGGTCAAACATTACCATCTGTGATCATGAGTAATCAAGTAATCATGAGGACATTTTACAGCCAGTCGAAAACCTTTTACTGCAAGAGAAAAGAGAAATATCACTGCATGTGTATCCATAATTATCATCAAAAGGTAAACTTTTTAATACAGACCCGAAACTTTTGAGCTTTCAGCTGATTTCAGCTCTTTTAATTTGACTTTTCAGCTTATTTTAGCTCTTTGAATTTCACTTTTCAGCTGATTTTAGCTCTTTAAATGTCACTTTTTAGCTGATTTTGGCTCTTTAAATTTCACTTTTCAGCTGATTTCAGCTCTTTAAATTTCACTTTTTAGCTGATTTCATCTCTTTTAATTTCACGTTTCAGCTGATTTCAGCACGTTTTACACTTTTCAGCTCCTTTTCGTAATAAATCAGCCAAATTTAAGCTATTGTTTTTTGGGGGGTTTTAAGATTCAGTTTCAGGTCTGAATTAATAGATTTGGAAACCAATTGACATGATACATGGTGATCACAACAGTTGTGTCGTTACATGGCATACATATCCTTATCACTCAGTACATAAAAATACAACAATTTCAATGGTTAATAGCTGAAAAGGATATTTCTGTATCGCATAAAACTTCAGAACTCTATGATACAAAATCCTATGTGATGCAAAAACTTGTATCATACAACTCATATCGCTCTTGGAACATGATTGTTGTATTACAAAGCGCGCACGGTTGGTATGCGTGCGAGACTAACTGCAAGAGCTTAGCTGTCAATCAAGCTTGGAAAACTACACATGCAAATTTGATCACAATATTATGAAAAAATGTAATTAGAACTATTTCCCAGGAATTTTAATCAGTATTTTTAAGATTTTGCTCTAAAAATTCATGTTTACTGAGTGATAAATTTGTTATCCCCTGTTTGTTCTTATGCAATAAAAAAAATTTAATGGTTTGGGTTCGTATCACATGACGCTGAAAGCCTCGTGTGAAACGAACCAAAACCATTAATATTTTCTTGTATTGGATGAATGATGGACCAGATAGTCTTACACTTGAATGACAAGTTACCCTGATGGCCTTGTTCACTCAAATGACCAGTGACAGATTTGTACAGAATCAAACAAAACTTGGTAACCAACAGACATGAACATTTTCAGGCAATTGCCTGATATATCATCTTGCAAAGTTCATATACTTTCAGGCTTTTTTGTCAGTTCATGTTCTAATGATCTGCCCGATTGATGTTCTACCGGTTTATTCTTACTGTATCCAAACTAAATTGATGATGGATTGAATATATGTAGGGGGACATACATTAAATATATGTTGAGGGGTCATACAGTTTGGATGTATCCCTCATCTTTGCTCATTGCTTTGATCAACACCTACTTTGTTCGTGAATTACGAGATTTATACATGCTGGTTGAGGACATGAAAATATAATTTAAAACATTTAATCAGCACTCACGTTTTTGGTCGAAAGTTTCAGATAAACCCTTCTTTGTCCTCAGCAAGTTGTGTCTGATGTCTGATTTCCTGTTCTGGACGTTGGTGGCATAGATACCAGCAATGTTAAAGTTTTGTGCAGGTAGGACAAGCTTATTCCAAGAAAAATGAGGGAGGCGATGTACATCAAGAAATAACTTAACCCCACCCTTAATAGGGACGGGCCGTGAACTTTATGATTTCCTGTTGTCAACATCAAGAAGGACGCCACCAATGTCCAGAACAGGAAATCAGACATCAGACACAACTAAGACACCACTCGCTGCAGATGGAAAAGGATTTCTTTGAAAATTTCGACCAAAAATGTGAGTGAAATGATTTAAATTATATTTTCAAACCTACTTTGTTATTGGTTTGATATCAATGGATTTATTGATCTAGAAAAAACAATCCAAAATGACATAAAGCAGTCTCCCACACATCATGTTGATAGTTCTATATACTACTTAGAGCAGTCAGTGATTAATAACTGCGTATTACTTGACGCGAGTGAAATTGTACAGCAATAATGCACCACGTGCTTTAGTTGGAGTTGTCCGCACTCACGAGGCGCAGCCGAGTGAGTTGGGCAACTTTGACTTCAGCACAAGGTGCATTATTTTTGTACAATTTCACGAGCGCCAAGTAAAGAGCAGTTATTAATCTAATTCATACACGACAATGATTAGAATAAAATTGCAAAGAAATTAAACGGCATATTTATTTTAAAATGTGTTTGTTATTTCAATAAAACATAGAAAATACAACCATCCATCGTCCCATGTTAATCATTGTTATTTACATTTACCTTTCCTTTAAAATGAAACTTGCCATAAAAGCGCGAGCATGTTACGCGTACGCGTACATAGAATTGTACAACGCACTACGCGATACGCAGCGTGCAACTAGACGAGATTAATGAATGCATATAAGTTACCAACTGTCCAATTAGATTTACAATTTCAACGCGTACTTAACGCAGAGTGTATGAATAGCATATATTTTTTCTCAATAATGTTGTGTCACAGTTTCTAATTGTATCTTTTTTCCATTTTAATATAGCTTTTATATCCAGGCTAGTATGCAGTATAGATCTGAATCCGACTTTGATGAGCCTCTTGGTAAGTGTTAATGGGTGGTTATCATAGATTAAAGAAAGAACAGATAGGAAACAGAACTATTTTGCTCTCTGATGCTGCTTTCATACTAATGTTGCTTTGCAGCTTTGTCGCTGCACTACGCCAAATATGGACATAAATTTGTCGCTTCCGGTTGTCGCAGCGGCAAAGCTACAATGTCGCTGATGTAATCGATATCGGCAAAGTTTTGCCGCACGACATCACTTTGCAAGTTGAATTCAATTCAACTTTTTAAAGCGACAAAGCAGCAAAGCGACAAAGCTGCAAAGCTACAAAAGTGTGAAACGAAGCAGACGACCGGAGCTACAAACAAAGCGACAAAGCTGCAAAGCGACATAAGTATGACAGCAGCATAAAAATTCGGCAAAGTTAGGAGACTGCACAAAGATTGACCGGTGCTGTGCGACTGCATGGTATCCAAACACTGGGTTCTGGTCACGCATCTAAATTACTTGACTACAATGCCATATGCATCTTGAATTTTTCACCAAAAGCGCTTGGCTGTAGGCCACCCAAATATTTATTGGACAGTGAAAACAAAAATCCATAGTACAGGGCCACATTATTTGTAAATGAAACCCGTATCCTGGATTTTTGTTATCATTGTCCAATAAATTATCGTTTGGCTTATAAGTCGATGGTGGCAATTCTCATTCAACGTACCCTGCTGTTGCTGCAGGTGATTGATATAAGATAAACTATGAAATCAATGGGCAATCGCAAGACTGGTTTTCTTCTGTTGTTGATATAAAAAAGTAGAAAAAACACACATTTGATTGAACTTAACTGCCAACAAAGAAATTACAAGACCTTGATCCAAAATTAGCCAATTAAGGGGCTGCTTCAAAACTGAACCGGTGGTTGTCTGCCAGCTCAGCCAGTTCAATCGGAATAAACAATTAGCCAATCACCCAAAACCAGCTGGAACCGGCAGACAACTTTCGGTGGAGTTTAGAAGCAGCCTTTTAATTGATAGACTAAAATATTTCATATTTAGAGTTTCTGACCTCACTTTTCTAGCATTTTCTCTTGTATCTCAGTGCTCCATTTTAACAAATAAGTAAAAAGTTTCAATAAACTTGTGTTAAAGCTGGCAGGACAAAATAAGCATTTATTGGACAATAAAAACAAAAATCCAGGTTAAGGGATGCATTTACAAACAATGGGGCCCTGCGCGCTGGATTTTTGTTTATATTGTCTAATAATATTTTAATTTGCCTATAGATGTAACACTCCATCACTTGTAATATTGGATTGAATTAATTCATGTATATGATTAAAGGTACATGGTCCAATTTTCCAAAAGTAAGTTTACACTTTCATATGAAAGATCACCACTTAAGGTACTTCAATTTCTAATTTCAGTTAAATTGGAACGACTGTTTTAATTTTATGAGCAATTTTGTATTTTCCATTTGCCTATACTGTGTAATTAATATTATGGTTACCATAATATTAATAATTTAACACATTTTCACTTATATATCCTAAACGCAACATGTTTCAGCCATAAAATTTCACATGGGTAATGAGAAAAATATAAAGAATATTTTGGTACCAAAATCTCGGAAAGTTTGAAAAAATGCTGACCCAATCGGACAGGGCCCCTTTAAGGCCAAAGTAATGACTTATTGACTATAATGCTTGTATTTTTGTTTTGCTCTTGTAACCTAGAAATGCTTTTCTCTATTGAGGCTGAAGAAGAGAGAAGGAGTCTTGGTTTGACATCCAGAGTGATCTTTGAAGACACTGGCTCGTATTCATTGCTTAATCAGAAGATAACCTTGAGGCCTGCTAGTCAAGAGAGACCAAAACTCTCCAAGAATTTTAAGGCTATAATACGGGTAAGTGTTTATTCATTGTTAAAAGTCAAACATGGTGTAGCTTACATCAGTTTCAAATAACTTATGTATTGTTGTGCAAAAAAAAACCCCAAAACTTAAAAAGTTATATGATGGAGAAGATTTATATACTTATCAATTTATTTGCAAAATCATGCATCATTAAAGTTCATTTGTAATGTTCTGCAATATTGGTAATGACTTGTTCCCACGAAGTATCACAAAAGAGGGTTCTTATCCATTCCCTTTCAATGCACTTCAGTAGCAAGAATGTTATTACACAAGTATGGAAACTGTATACAGTCTATGTATCATAGAAGTAAAACATCCAAAGAAATTCTTTACATAACTTATTTGTCTCTATCAATTTTGCAGCCTGGCTTCAAAGATATTTACAGACCCATCCCAATGCGTTTGAGCTATAAATTAGATGAAAAAGAAGCCGTTATGCCACAACCAGGGCAACCCATTCCAGACATGAATATGTTCCCTATTTTAGACTTACTTGATGCTGGTGATGGTGCACCTAAACACGAGACATCTGTCGCGGTAAGTTATTGGAGGTATTTGCCCTACTGGAGGCATTCTTTGATGTTAGATAATTAAGCAGTTTATTTGTAGATATAACTTCAGATTCAGATATGGTCAGATTTAATATTATGCCGATTTTTAAATTTATCCATCATACAAAATGTTATTGGTTATTGATTGGACAAATGGATTGTCAAGACGAGGCAAAGCCAAAGTTAACAAAAGTTTTTAGTGAGCACAAAAGTTAATATATAATTATAAGGAGTGTATTAGCTCCTGTAGACACTGGTTGTAAATGGTTGATTTACTAGCTTTAATTTAATGGTCATAATTTGTTTTGTGTGCTAATTTAACCATGTCCTTTTTATACTTTGTATATAGTTTAAAATTCCCTTTAGATTATCTAACATAAAATATTAATTTGGTTTGGGCTTTAATGGATATTAACTTGTTGCTTGTTAGGATTTCCCATTTTTGTTAGATAGAAAACTGTCATTTTATGTCTTGTTGTTGAGGGGAGGGAAAAGTTTAGAATGTGAGGCAATCATCAATTAAACTGCCTGAAATTCAACAATATCATGTTTTCATGCTGTCCATTCTTTCGCACTTTTAAATACCAAATCCTACACAATCATTCAGTTCAGTTCTGTAAAAATAT
Source organism: Ophiothrix spiculata (assembly GCA_000969725.1). Taxonomy (NCBI): domain Eukaryota; kingdom Metazoa; phylum Echinodermata; class Ophiuroidea; order Amphilepidida; family Ophiotrichidae; genus Ophiothrix; species Ophiothrix spiculata. The sequence goes on along the minus strand of JXSR01S005546.1, from coordinate 120,371 downwards.
CACTGCAAGATTCAAACATTGGTACACATCCTTCTATAAAAATAAGGATCTTGCACCTTTGAAAACAGTTTATTCAAATTCAAAAATACACTATATCATTTTGGTTTTACACTATTTTATCTTGCTGGGGATAAGCTATGCATCACGCCCATTCACATGTCTCTGACATTTTCTGTTATTTCATCTAGAACAACATTTGAAAAGTAATGATTCACCCCGTACATAAAGTTCTGATTATCTGCCATTTTGCATGTAATGACTATAGGCAAAGAAAAGATTTATTGGACAGCGTAAACCAAAATACATTGTAAGGGTAGCATTTACAAACAACGGGGCACTTGCACACTGGATTTTCATTAAAACTGTCCAATGAATTTTTGTAAAGCCTATAGTTTGATTTCAATGTATGATTAATTCTGTTTGTGCCTGTTTATTCAAATCATCGTCATCGTGAATCATCCACATTGTGGATGGTATATTGGGCCTGTTCACTGCCTGAATGAATGAATGACCTTTGACCCTCAACAGGATCTAGTAAGTGCACATTGTTCATGTAGTGTATCGATCATATTCTGCTGTAGATGATCATCATATCTGTGTATTCTGCCAATTTTGCTGTTAATTCGCTGTCTTAAGATCTGGTTCATGTCAAACATGCTATGTGTTATCATAATTCTATATTTTGCACTGCCATACTAGAAATTCAATACATTACAAATGTACATAAGTGATTATTGATGATATAGACTTTTACCATTGGCCAGTATATTATGACAGGGACAATTTTTGAGGAAAAAAACAATAGAATCATCCTTAACGCTCCTCATTAATATTAACATTGAGGTGTCGGAGTGAATCTTAGATATACTTGCGCAATGTGCAATGCACATCACCAGGCGACTTGTGTTATTAACTCTTTCACTCTGGAATTTCTTTTCCACAAGATGCTCTATTTGGACAGAAAGCCGCTCAGAGCGTCGAAGGGTATTCACTTATGATAGCTGTAGATCGCCAGGATTATTCTTTTTGCCAAAATTGATGATGGCGCTAGATAGCTCATTGTATCGGACTGTTACAGGCTGGATTCCGATTTTTCACCTTTTTTTACAAATATTGTTATAGTTACGCTGGAAATTAATACCATCCATCGGCTTTCCGGAGTGAAAGAGTTAGCCACATTGTTTGCCTAAACACTTATTCAGAGTATTGGATAGACCTGTTGAAATTTGATCTGTTCAAGTTAGTTTATGTAGTCTGAGTCTCTATCAAACCACAATTAAAACACCAACTTACAGGGAGGTAGGTCAGAGAAATGATACTATGGTCTTATCTGTCAAATAAAAGCTCTACAATCTGCAACTTGAAGGCTGATTTGCTGCCCATACACGTTATAAAATTATCTAACAAAGCTCATGCATGACGATCGTGATGTACATACGACTGGTCACTTTTTCATTAGCAACTAGAACTTTGTGTGCTAGTAGTGATCATATGTGCTGTGTATAATGCAGGGCTGTGATGGTGCTAATAAATGTTGTGTAATAATGATAATAACTTGGGTATACATGTTAATGAGTAAAAACCCTGTAGAACAGTGTGTTTTATTTTTCAGATAAGACTTATCATTTATTTGGTTTTTCATTTGTAATGTTTTGTCACACTAGTTTCTTCCAGCACTGCACTTTGCATGTAAAAGAGTGCCTTTAGAGTCAGTTTATTATTCTATGGTGTCCCAGAGAGGACACCCACATAACATAAATTAAAATGATGAAACTTTGGGAAGCTAAACCAATGGTTTGTATATATGTATGTAATGTAATGGTTTGCTTTACTAAAGAAAGGTGTGTTTCTTATTGGCTGGGCTGATGGCTGGAATTGCTTAACTCTTTAAGGCAGTGCAAAACTAAGCTAACTTTATGGAGTCTCAAAATGTTTTGCCTAATTGTGTGGTGGCGGAAAAAATTGACATGTGTTTGTAAGATTTTGACATGGTTATACTGCATTGTATATTTAGCTGTGCCTGCCTTGGCTATTTACTATAGATATATTTGCAGTGCATGAAAAATGCATATGCATGGTTCATATCAAAACATTGGCTGAAATGATTCAAAAATAAACATTCAATGAAGTTAAGTCCTAGTAAGTTGGAAAATACCAAAATTAAAATTCCATTATCTACTGTAATAATTATGCAGATGAACTGAGCGATTTTGAGGCGGCTCATATTGACTGCAATCATTGCTTGGTTTGCTGTATCAAAAACTATATACTACAAATTTAAGCCAACTTGGAATAGTTATCGTATTCGGTGCTCATATTGATGGTGTATAATCAACTATTTACAAAAACACTAGATCATCGGAAAGTTATGGTGAAGGTCTTGTGTGTAAATGGGAATATTTCTTGGGCAAAATGGTGTATAGAGACAGAATTATTTATATTTATCTTGTATTTTATTTTGGGATAGGTTCATCAGACAAGAAATTAGTCTTATTATTGTTTATTTTTGGGGAAGTACTTTAAAATTCCAATACATAACACATCACCTTTTGCTTCTGAACATGTTCTTTTCTACAACATTAGCAGGTCTAATTCACCCAGCAGATCTTAAAATTAAAGGTGTATTTGTTGTTACAGCCATATAGTAAGGGCTAAATATTACATAAACTGGGAAAATTTGTGCTATATTTGAATTTTTAAGTACAGAACTTGATGTTGGGTGCTTATTGCAACATTGGTGTTAAATGGAAGGAATATGGTAAATGTTTCATACAAAATCGATGCTTCATCCTTACAACAGAAGAAAGATTTCAGTGCTGCACTGATCATAAAGGTCCACCAACTTTTGAGAATTCTACATCTGTAGAGGTCAAAGATGTTGAAATTTTGCTGCTTTTGTAAAGAACAAAATATAGACTTTATCCTCACATTGTACATGTATGAGAAGCTGCACCTTTGCCGATGTGACAATTTAGAAAAAATTATAAGCTTGTGAATTTGCTTTTGATAGATTTGTGTTAAATACTGATTGAAAGGGATATTTTCATGAGGGTTTAGTTTTAACAAATGAAGGGAATTATAATCTAACCTGGGATGTAAACCCCTGCAAAAATATTCTTTTTATATTTATCGCCAATTTAACACATACGAACGAAAAGGTCTTAATTGTCCCCTTTAGCAAAAAATTCTGCTCACAAAAATATTCCAGTTTAATTTAATGTACATGCAGATTTTGTAAGTTGTTACATGGCAATTTATGGTAATTTATCATTCTAAATATAATACTGTACATCCAACAATTTCTTATAAATCTTTCACCACACTTTTATTTGTGTTCTATTGTACTTCCTGTGATCTGTGATTCTGTCATTACTTGTGTTTATTTGAATTGTTTTTCTAAAGACATTTTTGTAGTGAATACATGAAAAATTTTTCTATCTCAACCATGAATCTTGCACCATCATACCATTTTCCCTTTGTTTTACCGTAATCTTTGTAGTGAGCACTCCAAACCACAGAGTCTATTGCAACCAAAGTTCCTGTTATAGATTTATGTTGTTTTAAAATTCTTCACATTCCAACTTAATTCATATCTGTAGTGAATCTCTTAGAATCTACCCAGTTGGCATCTTTGAGTGGCTGTACTGCCATCTTCTAATTTCTCCTTATCAATTTTTGTCTCAGCTGAACATAGTTTAGGAAAAGAGACATACCACTTTCTTATCTGTATGCCATGGTTAAGGGGTTTTCTCTGAGATGCAGTTGCTCACGACTGCAGGATAACGATTTTTAACATAAATAGTAAAAAGTCAAAACAATTGTTGCATCCGTTTTGCGTGC
>JXSR01S005546.1:70874-83259 GCA_000969725.1 Ophiothrix spiculata | reverse complement strand
CAACATGTTTTCACCCCAATGTACACAAAGAGTTGTCAACTTAAAAATGCGCAAGAAAAGGTGCAGAATTATGCTATAATGTTTCTTTCTCATTTAGGCGCAATGTTTGTAAATGAATCAGGCAGAAAAATAATCTTAAAAATTCTTTGATATAATAGTGATATTAATTTCCCATGTTGCTTGTTGAAATAATTTTCCGTTTCGGAGACAAAACATTTTGAATTGGTTAAAAATCCATATCTCATAAATCTGTATTTTAAGCAACAAGCACCCAGCGGTAGCTGAACTCTTCAACTTACCAAAAAACTTTATTTCGAACGCGATTGATGTATAACAGCGCGCCGATTTGCATTTTCCGTCAACACCCGTAGAACCGCGTATTTTAAAATCACGCCGAAAGTGGTGCCTTCAGACAAGGGAGATATTTATTATTGAATTTCTATGGGCTCTGCAGTGACCGCTGAATTTTTACTTGCTTTCTGAAATGACCATCGCTTAAATCTCACGCAATATTTCCGAAACTAAGCAATATTTTTCAAAACTGTTAAAGGACATTTGGGAGAAAATATGATTTGATAACATATTCAGAGAATGAGAAGATCTATGCAGGCAGAGCTTGAAAATATTGTTTTTTTGTAAAATAAAAACATGTCATCTGTTCAACACATGCAGAGAAGTTATGTGTAGTGATTTCGTTCACCGATTACGTAACAGGTGATTGAAGTGCCTAATAAGTTATAGTCCAATAACAACTGGTGGCCGAGAGGGCAACGTAAGCATTCAATCCCTAGAATGAAAGGTTTCAACACTTGATAGTCCTCTTGATGCTTTCGAGATTAATGATTTATGCATGTGTTCATCTGATATGATCGTTCATCTGAGCGTGGTGAGCCAATGAAAGTGGCAAGTGGGTATGTCGAAACTCCTTGGCACAGGAAATTTACACATGAAATAGCGTGGGAAATCCGAATGAGCTGACCGGGGTCTTGTTACAAAATGTACCTAGTCAGGCTTACCTTTTGTTTTTTTGAGTTCACAAAACATATCACATGAAAGCTTAATAAATCAGGAACAAAATGGCAAATGTACCAAAAAAATCGGCTGGTTAGTTTTTATACAGTGATCTTGGTAAGTTATCATCCTATACCCAAAATACGGGAAGATATCTCGGGGTCATTCATCAATTACGAGCGTTGTGTGTGCATTTAATAGAAAATGTTGCCGATAACTGCAAAATGAATTGAAATTTTCCCATTTTCCCAAAAATACGCGCTTCGCGCGAATTTTTAGATATTATGTCAATTTTCAGTAAAATTTTTCCATTTTTGCAAAATTGAATTTTTAGATATTATGTCAATTTTCAGTAAAAATTTGCCATTTTTGCAAAACTGCATTTTAAGATTGTTAACAATTTGTAGCTGATATTAAACCGATTTTGACAGATTTTCTTCGCGCGCTACGCATACATTACAAAATATCATAATATTCCTCCAAAAAATGAAAAAATGTTTAATTAAAAAAAGTAGCCCCCCCCCCCTAAAATGTTAACCTTCCGCCGCCATTGGTTGAAATGCAGATACAGCCTTGTGGCTCTCAACCCTATCATTAATTATCACAACGGCACCGGTGTAATAAAATACAGCGTCCACGTGACTGAGTATCCGTCGTATGAAGTAAATACTTCTTTAATAAAAGCACCTGCTCTGATATGGTAACGGAGTGTAACCGTGGTTACCTTTGTTAATTAGTCAATGATAATGGATATCTTGAATGTTTAATGAAAATGCAAATGACATTGCCATTGGCGATATTCACTGACTAAAATTGTATTTTGAAAATTTAAATGTCTTCTTCTGGTTCTTCTGGTTTACAATACACGTGTTCAGGTGGAAATATGCATAAATATTCTGTCTGTTATTGTAATTAAGAATTTTGTATTTTTTTTGGATCAATCATGAATAAAGATTTGCATGTACAAATATGATAGAATCGCTTACAAAAATAAACACAAATTTGTATGCTATGTATTTTTTCTGAATTAAAAACAAACACCATTCTAAATGAAGAATGCCCTTGAGTAGTTGAAAAAAAGCAAACTAAATGAAAAACATTTTTAGTCCTTTACATTGGAACAATTTTAATTACAATGAAAACTGATTAATAATAAGAAAAAATGAAAATCGGCGAATAAACTCACGTAAGGACAGGTAAGTTTAACAGGAAAAATCAAAAACACTATTACTATTACTATTATAGCAATTATAAGTAAAATAGTTTTAATGAATTCTAATGAAAATATGCTATATCATAGGCATTTTGAATATGAGATAATAGATAATACATAGCTCCGAAAGCTACTTCCTAATAATACCTAAGAATATTTAGGACCGTATTCCAGAAAGGTGTTTAGCTATACCAAGGTTTTATTTATCGTCAACTGCACGACTCATTGAACTGTTCTGCTTGAAAGCTGCAATGATGCGTATAATTCATGGACAGTTGATGCTCAGTTAAACAATGGTTTAGCTAAACATCTTTCTGGAATACGGGCCTAATTAGTGTTTAAAAAATTGATGTAGGTTATCTTTAGGCCTACTGAAAATATGATATTTTGGCAATGGTCACAAACCCACTGAACTTGTTCTTCAAAAGACATCATTTTTTTTGGTAGAACATACAGATACTAAATTATTCCAAAATGGTGGTTTAAATCTAAAACCTGAAATATTTATGAATGTTACAAAAAAGATAATTGACTAACTAATGAGTAAGTTAATGATAAATTATATACTTATTATAGAATTATTGCCTCTGTTACATATACTTACTTTTGAAAATTGACCCCTGAGACGCCACGCCCACTACAATATAGTCCAGTCAAATTGCATTTAATGGTCAAAATAATGAGAACAGAAATGAAACTTCCACTATACATTTTCTGAAGGTGTTAGAATTAATATACAAAAAAGTTTACCAAAATCAACCCTTGTGAAATATTAGGAAAATCTTCAAAATGGCCGCCAAATGCACCTAAAATATGCAAAACCATCCTGGAAAATATGTATTTGTAAAAAAAAACACATATGCAAATTTGCAATATTTTAGTAAATATTATAGCTGTGATTATATAATTATGCTTACATTCTACATTTCTGGTATATTTTACAAAATGGCCGCCATAATGGATGTAAAAAGCAACTATTGTTACAGTATGTAATATATCAATATCATCTACAGCAAAATATAATATATACAGCGTGTCTTCTTGATGCATCTTAAATAGACCCTCACTGTATTTTACCGTTTTGATCTTACTTTGTCATGATTCAAAATGGCTGCCAATCATCCAGTCTTTAATTGTATTTACTAAAAGATAAACTATATGAACTTATCATGTATCATAGGCCCTATCCTGATTTTAAGACATGTTATTAATTGAGTTTAAGTATAATTGGTCTGTTTGTTCTTTCAAAGCCATCTTTCATCGATATTTTGAAGTAAAATCAAGTTTTTCATTGCTGTATTTATGGCTTTATATCAATTTTGACGGTCATTTTGAATTTGGAACATATATCAACAAAATCTAAGGAGGGGTTGGTCTGTTAGTAACTTGGTACCCGGAAAAGCTGTCTCAAATCGATCCATTTTTTAAAAATTTAGTTTTTTAATGTTATTTTAATGCCTCTCTAAAACAATTTTCAACGGTAAAATTTACTTCGTCGGACATTGTGGACCTTGTTATGGGCGTTACTTTGGGTTTGAAACATGTTAGCAAAACCAGTTTCCATTAATTCTTTTGAAACAAAAAAAAGGTTTTAATGTGCCATTCTAACACATTTTGTACCTCCAAACTATAATCTGGCGGAAATATTGGAATTTTTATGGGTACCATATTGGATTTGAATCATGTTAGCAACATAATATTTAGACAATTGGATCTGTTGGTATCTCATAATCATTTGCTATCATTTATTTCGAGAAAAATAGTTTCTTTTAATGCAGTTTAATGCCACCTTAACACAATACTGCGTGATTTTGGTGGCCATTTTGGGCCTCTAATGGGTGGCATATTGTATTCCATTGATTATTTTGAAAAAGGTTAAAACAGTTTGAATGCTATTTTAATGCATTCTTCAATCTCTGTTGAGTGACAAAAATGTCACTTTTTGGACTTTTGGACTTTTTAATGGTGTGCTTTTCAGATTTAAAAACGCTTGTGGAAGAAATGGGGCTGTTGGTACCCTAGATATCATTGCCATCGATTATCTAAAAAAGGAAGGAGGTTTACAATGCTGTTCAAATGCCCCTGCAGCCATACTTGAGCGACAGAATGATTTTAGGTAGCCGGTTTTGGAACTTATTACGAACGTCATTTGAATTCTGAAACAAGTTTGAAATAAAACATAGGGAGGAATGGGGCTTTCCTACCCTCATACCCATCTTACATCGATTATTTTAAAAAACCTAAGGGTTTTAATATTGTTTAATGGCATTTTTATCCATTTTGAGCTATAAAATTGTATTCCAGTGGCCATTTTTGACCTTTAATGGGTTCCATTTTGAATTTAGAATTAGTAAATGACATAATGTAAGGTCAAAATTATAATCCATATGTTTCTTTCTCTTCATTTGTAAACTTATCAATTCAAATATGCTTGTTTTTGTCAATTTCATAAATATATGCTATTTAGCGGCCATTTTGAATCTAGAATATGCAACTGACATAATTGAATTTCTAAATATGTATTTGCTATTGTTAGAGTCACCATTACACAATGATAATTTTGCATATTACGTTGTTTAAAAGGGTTGCTGTAAGCAGATTATAGCAAATATATGCTATTTGGGCGGCCATTTTATTTTTCTCATTTTTCCCATACTTCCCCAGGGTTGATTTTGGTAAACTATTTTGTATATTATTTCTGACACCAAAATGTATAGTAGAAGTTTCATTTCTGTTCTAATCATTTTGACCTTTCAAGCAAATGTCAGTTAATTTTACTGGACTAGTATTAAAAATGAAGACTCACCCAGAAAAGGGGGACTTTGCGACGGAACACTTTTCAAGAAACCGAACCGGTAAAAATAGGCAGCAAAAAAATATAAAAAAAATAATAAACATTTCAGCAGATTTTCTGTTGTAAAATTTGATCGCCTTGATCAATGATTTCAACAATGATATGTCATTTTAAAGCTTAGAAAATGCTGTAACGGATAAAATTGATATCATTTGCCATCATAAATAGTGAAGGTGAATGGTAATGATATGGTAATTTTTAAATGATGCTGACCACTGGGTAATTTCATTATTGAACGATTCTTCATGGGGAATCATTAGACTCTTTTAATATAAATTGCGTCTACAATATAGACGTAAAATCCATGTCATAAAAATAGCGCCAGTAACTGGCTGAACATTTTAAAATTACAGTTATAGTCCTTTTTCAATAATGAGATGGAGGAATGTGATTTCTGTGATTTTTGTCTTCTTAATACACATGGCAAGATATCAGTATTATCACAATTTTTGAATATATATTTGCCTTTTTAAATTTGTCTTTTTTGCATAAAAAGGCAAATTCTCTCAAGTATATAGTAGCCTTGTCCATTGATTTCGTTTACAGAAACGTCTTCAAAATTGCACCAACGGTTTCTCCATAAGTTAATGCCTGTTTCGTAATCTCAAAAAATTACACATTCATCCGATCTTGTTGAAATATGCCAGATTGTAGCAGAAATACGTATATAAAATATGTCGGTTGTCGGTTATATAACATATTTTGACCCCCTCCCAATTTTCGGCATTTTATCTAATTTGTCTAAAACTCAGTCAATCATCAGGTATAAAGTAATAACATATTAACACTAACAGTAAGGCAAAATGTGTTTTTAAGCCAAAAGGTTTTCTCTCTGTTATCAGTGCGACTACTCCTGAGGTCAGGATATACTTCTTATGAGCTACCAAATGAGGGAGGAACGGAGGGAGGGAGTCCTTATAACATTTTCAAAGTACACAGACTGACTTTCTGAAACCGGAGCTCCTATTCTAAGTTTCACGGTGTTTACTTTCACTTACGATCACATAGTAACTGTTCGTCCGCTAATAAAGCTTAAAACGCGTCCATTGAGATGCAAATGGGTAAAAAATAGTTTGCTTGTTGCGAAAAGTAAGCCCCCTCAAAAAACAGGTTTATTGGATTTTAATAGTACTACTACTATGCCCTCAAAAAAGTAGACATAATTATGTTTACTGATGTACGGAAAGTCGCTAGCATTATTGAAATTTCCCATTCTTCCCAAGATTATTAGCTTGCTTTCAGAATGTTCATCATCATTTTGTTACATTGTTTTTATTTAGGGTTAACAAACAATGATTGTTTTGACTTCACAGTCAGATATTTTTGAACATTGAAAGTGGAATGAACTGAGAAAATAGAAGTCTATGTTCAGTTAACTTATTATTATTATTATTACCTATATCTGAAAAAATATAAGCGATCAGGTTCATTAAACCTTTACGATATGACTTATACCTATGAAATTTAAGGGTTACTTAACCCTTTAAGTCCCAGAGCCATTTTGCAGAAAAAAGTGATTTTTCACCTTTACTTAGATAGAGGCTTACATCATTTTTATACATATAGATGGATATAGATTATGGATATAGATTACCACACAATTTATTACTACTTATATTCCGTCAAATAAAATGACGCACTTTTTTTTCGTAAAAGTCGTCGTATTTGGTTGCTTTGGCAACGAAAAGTAGGCCTAAAAGGACACATAAATTTTCATCATAGCAAGGAGTATATCTGCTTACCTATTGTTCTTGAGGTTATACAATTATATTTAGCTGAGGGGGCGCTCAAAAAGCTACATTTTGATACCAATATTAAGCATGTACGACCTTTGGTTGCGGAAAAAATGCAAATATGACGGGAAAAATTTGCACGAAAAATGGTCGCATTTTTCACTTTTTAGGGTGATTATTCAAACATAATTTCAATTCATTTAGAATTATTATAAATGGTGAAATAGTATCTAATGGACTAAAGTAAAATTAATATTTGTAAATTTGAATAAAAAATGATTTTTTTCTTACAAAATGTGTTCATTACGAATGTTATTTTGCGCAATGCCGTTTCCGTGGCAAAACGGGTCTAATTTTCCACTGTAGTATTACAGTTGATTGAAGTCCCCAAAACCATTATTTTGAAATAAATATGGTCAGAAATGATGACCGATGAATGAAGAAAGCTGCTGACTCTCAGAAATGCTCATAAAATAAACTCAATAATTGGTAAAGATTATCCCGGAAGTTCAACCTCATGAATATTAATACGCATTTCACATGACGCCCAGACTCCCCCTATATGAATCACACCTAAAATACTCGATATCGGCCTGGAATACCCCATATCTCAGTTCTATTCAAATTGTAGCAGGTGTCAAATGAAGTGACACAATCGCTATTCACTATCAAAGTGATTACATAACTCACCCAGTTACTGGATCACGCACATCACCTGACAACAGTTAGTGCAATACTTTTGTGTGTGGATCAGTTGTTTCATCTTTTGTCAAGTTTGTTACGTATAATCCGATTATCACCTAGATAACTTAATCACGCCGCTGGTTTGGAACTATCCACGTACGGGCTAAAAGTACGTAATGACAAACGACCTTTCCTGTTTTTCTTCTATGAAAAAAAATAAATAAACAGACCGTATTGCGATAGCTGACTACTGACTGAGATCCCAACTTCTAATTCTGCCCATGCTATATTCATTCATCTATCTTTCAATTTTTCATCTCATATTGTTGGTTTCTATGGTGACTGTTGGTTTTGGGACTTAAGGGGGAAGATATGCCAGAAATTGAAAAAATTAAAATTTTGATTTAAACATTATTTTTCATAAGTAACCTATGCTACACATTAGTATGATAGAACATTGACAAGATATAGCGCTGAAATTTGATTTCGGTGCCCGTTGCTATGGTAACGGCGGCCATATTGGATTAAAATACCGCTTCACAGGAACACGTTTTTCTCAGTAACGGTTTGATCAAATTGTTTTATTTTTGGTACAGATACTTGTCTTTACATTAGCCAGTTTTTTGAATTTTTGCCCTCAATTGCATTTTTGCATATGTATTTAGCTGTAAAAAATCATTTTTTGCCGAAAACCGCTAATTACACATCCATTCAAATATTTATTGAATAAAGAGAGGAATCTCTTATTGTCACTGGTAAATTTGCGTTACAGAGTCCCCGCTTATAATTTTAATCTTTTTGATATCCAATCTTGCCATTTTAATTGTACCTAATGTATATATTGTGACCACACCTAATGAAAGCAACTAGACTGATATGATCATTTGACTTATTATATTGAATAAATGCTTCTGTAACAGATACTTACTTTTGAAACTTGAAACCCGAGATGCCACACCCACTACAGATCAAGGTTTGGCTCGTATCGATAGTAAATTCCAATTGAGAACTGCAATATTATAGACGGTATACATATGGTACAGGTGAAAATTCTATACATGTACGTTGCTCATTACAGCAATTTCATTACTGAATCATTCGACTCTTTTATATAAATTGCTAGTGCAATACCCGTGGTGCAATATATACGTAAAATCCCATCCTAAAAATAGCGCAACAGTGCTGTCTGTACATTTAAAGGTTACAGTACTTTTTCAATAAGGGGATGGAGAAATGTCGTGCTCCTTTTTTTTTTTTTTGTCTGCTAATTTCTAATACATAACAAGATATCACAATTATCACAATTGTTGGCATACATGAGGGGGCTGATTCTCTCAATCATTTAGTAGCCTTGGTTATTGATTTCGTTTATATCGTCTTCAAAATCAGATCATTGAAGAAAATTTGTCATTTTTTAATCAAAACATCGATCCTGGGTTTGCCAACCGAAAATCAATCTTTACTGAAATTTAATCCCACAATGCACTGATAAAGCATACCGATGCACTCAAATAGGCGTGAAATGGATGCGCACTACCACCCATCCTAAACAACAATTCAAGCTTCCCGCTTTTATGTATATGAATTGCAGGAGCGACTGTCACGGCTTGTTGGGGTTAAAATTTCAGTAAAGATTTATTTCCAGTTGGGAAACCAAGGATCGACGTAATACGTTAGGAGTTCCGATTTTCGCCAGCAACAAAAAATATGTCAATTATGGGAAAGGTTGATGCGTTATAAAACATTAACACCCATCTGAGACCTCGCCCTATTGTTTTTTCGCTCCATTATTTTGTAGGAATAGAGCGTTAAGGGTTGATGACCTCAATCTGCTCAGGAAAATATGAATCCTAACTATTTTTTAATCATGAAAAGATAAATAGTTTCCACTGGATTTGCGGGGACTTGGCAGGGGTTAGTCATGCATTACGAGGCGAGAGATCTACCGCTAGGCTATCAAGGCAGCGTTGATATCGTTAACTAAAATCTAAAACATAAACATTAGAATGCCGTATTTTTCTTTTTTTACATAAAAATTGCAATTTTTGCCTCATTGGGATGCTCCATTTGTAAGTAAATTATGCGAATGCGTATATAAGACAAAATGTAGATAATGTAGATACTAAAAACAGACAATTCACAGCTCAAACAAGGCGAACTCAGAGTCGTAATTCACGTCAGGTTTGTCGGGCAAAACAACGCGGGCTTGTTACATTATCATTCAAAATCAACACAACATATTCATAAAATATTATTCGTAATTCAATAAAAGGTATCAAGCCTACAATCTGTCAAAATTTGAAAACAGTCGAATCGTTCGAACATCATAAAATCATGAGGTTTCGGCGAAATAGGCGTCAATTTTTCGAACTAGTCTATTGACTTAATTTTGACCTTGATAATGGACGTAAAATCACTAGTAAAGTTGCATGTATAAACTAGAGACTCTATTACATATGTACGCCAAAAATTGTGATATTCTGATATGTGTAAGTAGGTAAAAACTTGCAGTAAATATGACGTTCAGCCAAACGGCACCCATTTAGGGACTGTAGCCTTTAACAATAAATACAGTAGATAAAGCTATAGCGGTACATGTATACAGAATAAAAGACTACCCCAATTATTTAATAAATCCAATGTTATTATATTCCACATGAGTACTGAATAAATCCAGTGGTAAGTAAAAGAATGCTCCGATAATACAGTAAATATAATCCAGTTACATACTACATTCTTCTTCTTCTTCTTTAGTGTACTGCTTAACACCCCATATGGGGTAAAACAAGCGGGGGTACGGTGTGCGCAGAGATGATGGTGTTTAGTCAAAGTTTTTCTGTTCTTGAAAATGAGAGCTTAGTGCTGTTTTAAATTGCGTTGGTTCTTTAATGTTTGTTATTGCCACAGGTAGATCATTCCAATCCCTTATTGTTCTTGTTATAAGAGTACTTATGGCTATCAATTCTTATTTGAACGACGAGTACGCCTCTGGAATGGCTCCAGGCGCCCTACGATTGCTTTATGCAATATGGTCAGTCTATTCTGTTTCCTCCTGTTACTCAGCATTGCTCAGTGAGTTCCATTTAGTTCTTGTATGAGTTCTGTAACACTTGATTTCCAATCATAGTTGTTGAAAACCATTCTAGCAGCCATTCTTTGGATTTGTTCTACTTTTTGTGTGAGTTCGATTGTACTAGGGTCCCACACTCGGGCGGCCCGAGCGATCGCTCGTCTCTATATTGATTATGGCCCTAAGTATGAGTCTTTGTTTCTTGAAGTATGGATCCACTGAGGGAGTATTTTGCAACAATTGGGTTTCTATTTGCACGGATTCTCAGTACATAACACATTTCAGCATTAAATTTCATTTGCCAGCTTCGTTACCATTGTGTCAAAGTATGGAGGTCTTTCTGGAGACTTTTGGTGTCTGCTAATGATGAAATTTCCTTGTACAATACACAATCATCCGCGAAAAGGCGTACAGTTGCATTGATGTTTTGTGGCAAATCGTTTATGTATGTCAAGAATAATAGTGGACCTAATACGGTCCCTTGCAGTACATCAGAAATTACAGTTTCCCATGACGAATGCTCTCCTCCAACTACCACTCTCTGTTTTCGGCTCTTGAGGAAACCTACTAGCCATTTATTCATTTTCCCATCAACACCATATTGAGCAAAGTAAAGAAGAAGACGGTTGTGTGGAACGACGTCAAACGCCTTAGAAAAGTCCATTATTATGATATCGGGTTGGGAGATTTGTTCAGCGATGTAACAAGATCATGAATAGTTTGGATAAGCTGCGACTCGCATGAATGGTCAATGTTGCTGTGATGTCAAAATGTTATGAGAACCAAAATAATTCATTATATGTGAGTGCACGACGTGTTCCAGTATTTTACAAGCCACAGATGTCAAAGAAACGGGTCTATAATTACTGGCCTTCACCCGATCTTCCTTTTTAAAGATTGGCGAGATGTTTGCTGTTTTCCAATCATCTGGTATACTTTGCAGAATCAAGAGAGGTTTGAAATATAAAAGCGAGTATGCAAGTTCAGGAGCAAGTTCTTTTAAAATACGGGGAGAAATTCCATCTGGTCCTGTATCTTTGTTCGGATTTAGCTCAGATAGGAGTTTTTCAATCCCAGGTGTGTGTATTTTTAAATCTGATATAGGTGTGTGTTTCAATGGTTGAGGTTCTGGGATTGAAGCCATATCTTCCGTTGTAAACACGCTCTTAAACTGTTTATTCAGTAGATTTGCCTTTTTAATGTTATCCGAGATTAAGACGCCCTGATCGTTCAATGCTGGAATCCCCGTCGAGTCTTTTTTAAGGGATTTGACATACATGTAGGACAATAATTGTTTCTTACTCTCTAAACAGAACTCTCGTATGTGTTTTCTATAAGTAAATCTTGTTGCTCTGTATGTGTCCTTTCTTTGATTCCTGAACAAATCCCAGTCTTCAGCTTTACCAGATTTTCGTGCTGTGTTGTAGGCTCTTTGCTTCCTTTTAAGAAGGCGTTTGATTTTATTATTTATCCATGGTGGTTTGCTAGTTTTGTGAAACATTGGTCAAATGTTGGTACGGTGGAAATTGGTTTAGCCTCATATCCTCCCATCAGAACAGAACAGTGACAACTTATTAAATGAATCAAGTATTGTATTGTATGGAGTATCATCACATGTATTTAGCAATTTAAAGAGAATCAATATATATGTTTACGTCTAGACCTGTTCGATCTACAGATGGGTGTTAAATTGAATAATTACCTCGTATTCACACCATTCTTGGGGAACAGTACACTCTTAGAAGGCCGGGATCAAATTTTTGATCCTTTTTCGGGATCATTTTATTTTGATCCTTTAAGGATCACTTTTGATCCTTTAA
>JXSR01S005546.1:19935-33929 GCA_000969725.1 Ophiothrix spiculata | reverse complement strand
CCAAAAATAAGGACAAATGTCTTCAAAACAAAATGGAACAAACTCAACAAACTGAAAATTGGTTTGGGTTTAAAATGTAGGCCTATGTACCAGGCATTTTTCGTTTTCTTCATAACACTTTAAAAGTTGGCTTATACCAACACTTTTTTCCTGTTTAGACCTACTTTTGATACACTAGCGGTTTAAAGTATTTCCGCACAAACACTATATTCAGCCATATTTCACAAGGCGTTTATTAGGAAACTATCTGGAAACCTATGTTGCTTTTGGTCAGATCTGACAGGTAATCTAGTTAAGTGTAAAATTGAGCACCGAATGGGATCAACCCCCTCACGTACAGCCTAAGGGGGCAACGACACAAATGGGTCGAAAAACGTGATTTTTAGGTCAAATTTGAATTGACAACGCCTGGGTCAAGGTCACTTCACCGCTCAAGTTAAGTGGTCAAGTGGAATGTGTATATATAATAAGAGTGACAAGCAGGCGGTGAAATGTCCTGGTCACGCTTGACTTGGCCAAGAGAATGCTTGGAAGTTAACGAAAACTTGATCCTACAACGTCACCCAGTTTACAAAAATCGGGTCGTGGTAAAAGTGGAATGTTCCCTAGTGGTTACATGTCAATTTAAAATGTTTTAAAACGTCACAAAACACTCCATATTCACCACAACCCTATTTTTGTTAACTGGTAGGGCGTTGAAGAATCATTTTTCGTTTGCTTTGGCGCAGTCAAGCGTAATCAGGATATTTAATCGTCTGCTTTTCACTCTATTACATATACATATTCAATATGGCTACTCAACTTGAGTGGTTAAGTGACCTTAACCCAGGCGTTGTCAAATCAAATTTGACCTAAAAATCATGTTTTTCGACCCATTTGTGCCGTTGCCCCCTACCCGTAGGTGAGGGGGGCGATCCCATTCGGGGCTCAATTTTACACTTAACAAGTTTACCTATCAGATCTGACGAAAATGCAGCATAAGTTTCCAGATAGTTTCCTTATAAACGCCTTGTGAGATATGGCTGAATTAAGTGTTTGTGCGGAAATACTTTAAACCGCTAGTGTATTTACAGACCTATTCCATGAAACTTTCTGTATTTTGAGTGCATCGATTTTTTCCTTTTATTCAACGAGATATTAATTAATATCTCGTTGGTTTATTTCATCAACTTTTTGCATATAGGCCTAGTGATTAATTTTTAACTAATTTTGAATAAATTCATGCAATTTTATTTCATGAGTATTTAAACGCATGCAGTACACACATTCTTCCTCATGATGCATAGATTTAGTTTTGCGCAAGACAAACTGAAGGAAAAGGTGCAAAAATAAGTATAGCCAGACAATTACCACTTTAGCACTAAAATTAGGTTGATATAAAACCAGGCAAGGGTTCTCACATAAGCCTACTGTAACACATAAAAAATTGATAGCATTTTGATTTTGTTAATTTTGCAACCATCATCAATTTGCTAAATTAAAATCAAAATGCTGGTAAAATGAAACTTAGCATAGCTTGAAAAAATAGGATTATTCAAATCAATTTTAATGCTGTTAAATGTGGTAAAAGTAATTATAGATTCAAATCACAATCAATAATCAGACAGACAGCACTCACTCTAATTATTATGCTCAAGTATTTATTTATCATGATCATGTTTATTCAATTACCAGTATATATACAACAAGCTCTAGTATTATGAAAGTTCTAATAAAATATGAGGAAGAATGTGTGTACTGCACACAAATCAACATGTTCATCTTTACAATGTAAAAAAAATAACCCTGATGAGTTGAAAACTTTTGTATGAAATCACATTTTACCCCTGAGTGTGACCCCTATGTGACCTCTGAGGGTCAGGGGTCAGCTGACATAAATATGGGAGGTGACCCTGGTCCATTCACCCAAGTTTGGTATAAAATTGGATCGATTGAGCCCATATTTATTGGTCGAGCTATGAGTTGCAAAAATATTGGGCGAGACGCAGTCGAGCCCAATATTTTAAAACTCATAGCGAGACCAATAAATATCGGGCGTAAATCATCCAATTTTATCATTATCATGTTTTGGATCCAATATTTTCCCACACTTGGACACCTCAAAGCATGATAATGGTCAAAATCCGTTATATGACATTTGAGTTATGCACGATTATTGAATGTTGGATAAAGAAGAAGAAAGAACGGACTAGGAAACAGATCATTTGGGATTTGGAATCCTAAATGGAATTCCAGCGCTTGTTCACAATATCTTCAATTACGTTTGCGAGTTTTGTATTGGCGCACAAGCTATTTTTTTTCGAGGTGAGGTGGTACTATTTTTAGTCTTAATATATATACACACACACACACACACACACACACACCCTCACACACACCCCACCACACGCCTTACACACGCCCCTGCACCCCTGCACACCCCCAATCACACACCCCACACACCCACACAACGTCATGTGTGGGAAAGAAGTGAAATTACAGAATCAGGAAGATGGGCAATCACTTTCAAACAGCTGGTTTTTAGCAGTTAAACTTTGTTTTATTTATTGTGCAGAGTGAAAAAAAAATCATTTGTTATAATTTTTGTTTTGTTGTCTGATCTTCCAGAGCATTTCACCAAAAAAAAAAAAAAAGAAACTTAAAAAGTATATACTTGTGGCTGTGATGTCGTAGGTGCAAAATGTATTTAAGAAGGCCCATTTAAAGGACATGATCTGGCTAGTTGTTATTTGACTTTGCCCACCTCAAATGTTTGTTGAATCCATCTTTCCCTAAACATTTTGAATAAACTTGTAGCTAATGGTGCAGGTTTCCGGGGCAGGGCTGTATTCCACATGAAGCATATTCTGGCAAAGAATGTGACTTTTTTTTTCTTTCCTACATGTATCTCTTTCTTGAGATTCAGTGACTGGACAATGTCATTTTTGTTTCAAAAGTTGTTTGGCCAATTATGACAAAAACCACCTTTTCCAGAATGTGTTATGTAATATATTTTAATAAAATTGCTTAATAGCCACAAAATTGGTGTTGCGTATCATATAATTATTTTAAAAATAGGGATTTTTTAATAATTTGCATTTGCCTCTTATATTCAGAGCTTGTATATTTGAATCTGAAGAGACAAACAAGAGAATGTTTGAGGTCAACCAATCTGAATGTGCCCTCGATCTACCGTGAGAAATCGGAGATGATCAGCAACGAAGGAGGACAAATCACTCTGCATGACACTGGTGTGGTTGTCAAAGTCCCACAGGGAGCCCTTCCTGGTATAGAACCAGTCGAAATCACAGTCTCGGTTCATTGGGATAGAGAGTTTCATCCCCAACATCTGCAAAATGGGTTTGTTATTGGACCAGCACTTCAATTCAAGCCAGATGGACTCACATTCAAGAAGCCTGTTACAATAACACTGCCACATTCAACAAAAAATGTGATGGCCAAAGATCTGTGTATATGGAGTAAGACATCAAAAGGTATTAGTACTGTTACATGTAGAAGTTAATTAGTAGTGTTTAGAACTGCTCACACCTCCTGGTTAAGTTTACATGAAGTAGGAGAACAATAATTGAATACCTGACACAAATGAGTGATGAAATTTCTATTTATTGCAATGTAGAAAAAAAAGGTTATATACCAGATAGCAAAGTTTGGTTGGCCCAACATTGGCAAATGACATTGGGCCCATGTCCTTTTGTCCATCGGGCCCCTATCGGTGCGATGTCATTATTGGAGCGATGTAGTACCAACGTCGACATTGCGCCGGCATTCTGTAGGTTGAATATTGGGCCAATGTTGGGTCAACCAAAATTTACTATCTGGGAATACATCGGCTTTTCATCGGCCCAACATTCAGCCAACTGTCAGAATGCCAATGTAGGAATGACGATGGCCCGATGGACAAAAGGACATGGGCCCTACGTCATTTTGCGTACATTGGCCCAACGTAACTGCCTACATTGGTGCAACGTTGGGCCAACTAAGCTTTGCTATCTGGGATGTTGCATGCTAGAAGTTAAAACATATTTGGACCGCTGCTGCAAAAGGATTCAGTTGTCGTCTCCTACATGTAGCTCATTGGTAGCTCATTGATATGCAGACGAGCGACATGTACGATCTGACCAGTGCACAGTGGCGTACACTGTTATACTGTTGGGCAATTTTTTAGCGTTGGTTAAACTATGAACAACCCAATTGTTGGGTAAATAATATTAACCAACTGTTGATGAAATTTTACCCAATATTTGGGTAATTAGCTAAAACTTTTACCCAACAGTTAGGTAATTAGCCAACATTGTACGCAACGTTGGTAATTATTTACCCAGAAGTTGGGTTGTTCATAGTTGAACCAACGTTGGGTAAATTATTTGCCCAACGTTCTAACAGTGTAGCCAGACTTTTCGGTCGGGGGGGGGGGGGGGGCAAAGACATTTAGTCCCGGTTTTTTTCCCCTAATATTTCCCCGGCGTTTGCACATTTCTTTTCAATTTTTCCCGGCAACAAATCCATTTTCGTACACCCAAAATAAATTCAAGTCGATTTTAAAGAGGCAAGTCTACTTATGAAGGGGTGAGTGGGTGTGTGTGGGGTTGGGGTTAGGCTAATTGAACTTTATTTCCTACTAATTGAAAGTGGTTCATAGGTTAGCTACTATGAGATAAAAAAAAAACCCTATTTTTTCCCTTTTTTATAGTCAATGACAACCAGTGGTTCATCATCTGGAATGGCAATAGACTTGAAGGTAGGAAATATGATCATGAGAATGCAGTTGTGTATGTGGATGATGACAGAATCAAGCTTCGAGTCTACCACTTCACCACGTTTTCTGCCTGGTTTGAATCGGTTACCGGGTCGGTGACACAATGGGTATGGTCTTTTGGGAGAGATCTAAGGCCAGTTAGGAAGATGGAGATACTTTCATTCATTCACCCTCCACGCTTGACATCCCGTTTGGTTTACATCATGATATATGTCGTCAGAGAAGATGGGGTTCAGGTAAATCTACAGATACGCTAAAAAAAATTAAGAAGACCAAAACCCTTCTGGTCAACATTCTGGTTGTAAATTCCTTTGACAAATATGTTATTAACATTGATTGATTGATTGATTGATTGATTGATTGATTGATTGATTGATTGATTGATTGATTGATTGACTGATTGGTTGATTGATTGATTGATTGATTGATTGGTTGATTGATTGATTGACTGATTGATTGATTGATTGATTGATTGATTGACTGATTGGTTGATTGATTGATTGATTGATTGATTGACATGTATGTGCTAAACTACAATCTTCTGCACTCTCCCTGTTTCCCTTAATCAACCTTGACTGTATAAGACGTACATGTACACGGTTGCTCATATAATTTGATTAAAAAAATATTTTTACCACTTTTTATGAAAAGGTTGATTAATGAGGAAAATATTTGGAAACTTATTTTGCGTTTGGTCAAATTCGATAGGTAATCTAGTTGGATCTGGATGTGAAATGGAGGTAGCTTTGAATGTGATCATTTTTCTCATGTACTTGTAGGGAACAACGACACAAATAGGTAAACAAGTACGATCCTAAACGTCTCGGAAGCTGCAGGACCTTCCCCTACAGAGTAACAGAGATGGCACTAAGCTGAAAACAAGGCCCCAATCATAGCGTAGTATGAGGACAAAAACGATTAGAATGCTCAAAAGACTCATCACTAAATAATCAATACATGTGTTAATAACAGATTTCATGCTAGACTAATTTAATTTAAAGTTTGAACATTATCTACTTAGACTAATTTAATGGCGTCTTACATCCTGCTTACATGAAGGATGAACAAAAGACGAGGACGTACTTTGAAGAATTCTGCACAGCTTGCATCCAATTAAACGTAATACACATCAAGGGCGATTTCAGGATTTATTTGAGTAGGATTATTCATACTGCGTCCTCATTTTTATAACTGGAGCCACTGATCACGTGATCAGCCAAGAAACGTTAACCAGCGACTATTGAGAAAAGGTAATCAAATGAGCTATGAAGTATATGGGGATAAAGTGTCAGAGGGCCTGCTTCCCCTCCCTGCATTTTGTTTTCAAGTGACCTTTACCCCAATGGAAAGGTCTGATGATGGGGTCACAATTGACACTTTTGATCGCTGGTCCAAGACATAATTTAACACGTCAACCTTTAAAATCGGACAAAATTGAAAATTTGACCTTTCTTTTGAAATTTGACCCCAAGGTAAAGGTCTGATGATGGGGTTACAATTGACACTTTTGATCGCTGGTCCAAGACGAACAATTAGACACGTCAACCTTTGACAAGATGATTCACGAACCAGTAGTCTTGCCTGTGTTAACGACCGCCTACTTCAATGACCGCCTACTTTGTTAATCACCTACTTTATCAATCACCTACTTTATCATCCATCATAATGAGACAATTTGACACCTTAACCTTTGAAATCGGACAAAGTGGAAAATTTGACCCCAAGGGAAAGGTCGAACGACGGGGTCACCATTGACACATTTGATCGCTGGTCCAAGACGAACAATTTGACACCTTAAACCTTTGAAATCGGACAAATTGGAAAATTTTACCTTTGACCCCCAATGGAAAGGTCGGATGACCGGGTCACCACTGACACTTTTGATCGCTGGTCCAAGACAAACAATGTGACACCTTTTCCTGTGAAATCAACTTTAATTTGACCTTTCTTTTGACCTTTGACCCCATGGAAAAGTTCAGACGACTGGGTCACTATACTGACACTTTCGATTGCTGGTCCAGCAAGACGAACAGTTTGACCTGGGACCATAAAACCTGGTCCCAGGTTTGACACATTAACCTCTGAAATCGGACAAACGGTTCCGGAGATATGCATTTGTTACGTACGAACACACGAACGAACGGATGTACAGAGAGACAGTGACTTATGGAGCTGCTTTCTGCAGCTAACAAATGTAATTTTTAGGTCAAATTTGATTTGAAAGGGCCTTGGGTAAGGTCACTTCACGTTGAGTGGTCACCTCAAATTGAGTGGTTATGTGGAATGTTTATCTATAATAGACACCTCAAAAAAGATAAGTGGAAAGTCAGTCTGATCGCCATAATCCAAGAACAAGCCCTCATCTTCCATCAATATTTACATATGAAAATATACCCTGAAAACCCAGATAGAAGCATATATGCTTATAGATGGATGCCTCCAGCCTATGCCGATAATTCAGAAAATCTTTGTGCCGCCCTCTTGAAATACGATACCTTTAAGGTGGTTTGGCAAATCGATTGTCTTGTTTGTAACTTTAAAACGAATTTGCAACACCGTAGAGAACATCTGGAAAGATAGCTCACTCTGTAGAGCGTGAGACTGTTGTGTTGGGGATTCCGGGTTCGAGACCGGGCAACAGAACTGCCGGGTAATTTTTTTTCTTTTTCTTTCTAATAAAAATATTTTTTTATCAAAAAATACAATATCTTATTGGTTTTCGGATGTTAATTAAATTTATAAAATCTTGTATATGTTTTTAAAAGGACAAAAAAGGGGGATTAGGTCAATGATTTTTGGTAAGTTATTTTGTCTTCACTGAAGTGGTATAACTTAAGAGCGGTTCATTGTGGTCATCATAGTGGTTAAATGTACAGGATCCATGTATTCATGCGTATCATCGGGCCGTATTCAGTATCGTAGTCAGTATGTAACTTCCCCATTTACTGGTCCACTCACATCCCCTGACACCTTTACCCCAATGGAAAGGTCTGATGATGGAGTCACAATTGACACTTTTGATCGCTGGTCCAAGACATAATTTAACACGTCAACCTTTAAAATCGGACAAAATTAAAAATTTGACCTTTCTTTTGACATTTAACCCCAAGGTAAAGGTCTGATGATGGGGTTACAATTGACACTTTTGATCGCTGGTCCAAGACGAACAATTAGACACGTCAACCTTTAACAAGATGATTCACGAACCAGTAGTCTTGCCTGTGTTAACGACCGCCTACTTCAATTACCGCCTACTTTGTTAATCACCTACTTTATCATCCATCATAATGAGACAATTTGACACCTTAACCTTTGAAATCGGACAAAGTGGAAAATTTGACCCCAAGGGAAAGGTCGAACGACGGGGTCACCATTGACACTTTTGATCGCTGGTCCAAGACATAATTTAACACGTCAACCTTTAAAATCGGACAAAATTAAAAATTTGACCTTTCTTTTGACATTTAACCCCAAGGTAAAGGTCTGATGATGGGGTTACAATTGACACTTTTGATCGCTGGTCCAAGACAAACAATGTGACACCTTTTCCTGTGAAATCAACTTTAATTTGACCTTTCTTTTGACCTTTGACCACATGGAAAAGTTCAGACGACTGGGTCACTATACTGACACTTTCGATTGCTGGTCCAAGACGAACAGTTTGACCTGGGACCATAAACCTGGTCCCAGGTTTGACACATTAACCTTTGAAATCGGACAAACGGTTCCGGAGATATGCATTTGTTACGTACGAACACACGAACGAACGGATGTACAGAGAGACAGTGACTTATGGAGCTGCTTTCTGCAGCTAACAAATGTAATTTTTAGGTCAAATTTGATTTGAAAGGGCCTTGGGTAAGGTCACTTCACGTTGAGTGGTCACCTCAAATTGAGTGGTTATGTGGAATGTTTACCTATAATAGACACCTCAAAAAAGATAAGTGGAAAGTCAGTCTGATCGCCATAAACCCAAGAACAAGCCCTCATCTTCCATCAATATTTACATATGACAAATATACGGTATGCAATCTCAGCTAAATTTTGACCCCCAAATGTGACATAAAAATCATTATTATCATTCTACACCAGCCGTTTGAAAAATCTATCTCAGTTTTCATTTCTCACATTTTGAGTGTACCCGCAGTGTTATAGTGCATGGCCACAATGCTTCTAGTGAAATCGATAGACTGTTGATGTTTAATGTTTTTCATATTGCGTAGAGTAACAGAGCTGCTGTTGTCTAATGCGTATCGATCTTAACTGTCTTACCAAAGAGACACCTGTTCATTTAACCTTTTTGGTGAAATTGGTTTGGTTTTGGCTATATTATCAGGCCAAAAAGCTTTACCTTGATTTTCTTAAATTATAAATAAAGCATTTTATCTTCGGCATTCATGAAGCAAACACCTAATAGCTTGGTAACAATAATCGTACGATCAGCTTACGAGCAGTGTTTAGACCATCTAATAGGACCACGCGACGCCATCATTGCTCGCTTTACTCCCTGCTCGTGGTCCTTTTAAACGGACTAAACACTGCTCGTAAGCAGCTCGTAGGATTATTGTGACCAAGCTTTAAGTCCATGTAAGATGTATGACATCCCTTTAGTACTAAGATTTTGAAATTGTCAATTTTCTATTATACATGATTTGTTGAGTTGGTCAGAAGAAATAAACACATCATCATGGTTCTCAATTGCTGCACGAGGTAAAATAAGAGGGCTACAAGAAGAAAAGTATACACTTCGCTGGTTATTGATTTTCCTCACATTTCAAATTGTTTGGTCATGCAGGACGAATTGAAATTGAAAATCTCCATATATTTTATTATGCTGTAAACAACTTTTTCTAGGTGGTACTGGTACATTTAGTTTTAGAAGAGCGGAACCATTTATTGTGTATTTTGTGTATTACTCTATGTGTCTTGATACATATACCGCAGCTAAATTTGATTCAATAATTTCATTTGTCCACCCATTGCTCTAAATCAATGACTTTTCTTCACAGAACCAACTTGATTCTTGCAGTAGAAATGACTCGTTTATTCTAAAATTATTGACAAGAGTTTTATTTAATGTGAAGTTGTCAGCTCATGTAATGCAATTTTGGACTTCTACCCAGTATTAGGTGTTAGATACGAGTTTTACTATTAACATACATGCGTGCAAAAAATTCTGGCAGTCATTATCATTTTCAAAAATATTGAATTCCCTTAGGTAGTGTGTTTTGATTTTTTCAATTTTTTATTGTCGCCTGATGAAGCTGAAGCAGAAGTAAATCCGGGAATTTAATTGACCATGACTGATGCGTTATTCTCTTGTTAAAAAATAATCAGTCACGTTGCCCTCATGTGGTGAATCATGGACAGTTTTGTTTACATTATTTTGGACGTGATTTCGGGACATTTTATCCCAATTCTGATTAGAAAATCAAGAAATTTAGCAAGAAAAGAAGAAATTCGTTTAATATTTGTCTGATGAATGTATAGCATTTTTCCAAAAATGTCTATGTTGCCAGTCACTTTCGATCTTCAGTGTAAAATAAGGGCACGGCATTTATTGCCATCGGTAAGGACTCGTTTGATTGGGCAGTACGGCAAAGTGACCGGGCACCGACGGCAAATTGCCATGTTAATATTGTAATATACATGTATATCAATAGCGCAAACTGGTGAGTACATGTAGAGAGTCTTTCTTGCATCCACGATAAATGTACCGGTACCTGTGAAAATGGCATAGATGGAATACATTGAACAGTATCAAAACATGTCCAGACCACAGAAAGCAACATAGTTTTTCAAAAACTTTGTTAGAATTAGATGATAAATGATGGTAATGTCTTAGCTCTCTGTCGACATGCCTTATGTCGACATGTATGTCGACATAGAGCATATCTCGACATGTCGACATATAAATCTCATTTGGGGCAAGTAACATTTCATAAAAAACTTAATATATCTCTTAAAAACTCTCTTTGGCCGTTTTAATTCAGGGATCATCAAGTACTCTTTATGAGAATAGGGAAATTTCCATCGCGAATTGGGTACTTGTACATATTTTGACCCACTTCAGCTGTGTGAACATTTTTATTCAAATTTAGATACATGGTTGCTCATATAGTTGGAATAAAAATATTTCTACCATCATCATCATCATCATCATTGGTTGTCCGTGGACGGAATGGAAGAAGCACTTGCTACATGTTCGGACAAAATTTCCCTATCCTGCATGATATATTGGACCTCTCGTAGATCTAGGTTGAGATCACTCTTGATGGTGTCGGTGTACTGAAGGGTACTTCTGCCTCTGTTTGATTTCCCACCTGGAGGAGTCCAGAAGATCAAGTGAGAGATGGGTTGGTCAGTGGTGCGGATGCAGTGTCCAGCAAAACATAAACGGCGTTGCCTGATTGTTGAAGATATTGGAGGGATATCACCATATACTGTGGTATTTGGAATATGATCCTTCCAACTGATGTTCAGCACTCTCCGTAGAAGTTGAGTGTAGCAGCCGTATACGATCTTCCATTTTCTTGCTGATTGTCCGAGTTTCTGAGCCGTACAAAAGAATACTTTCCACACAGGCTTTGAAGAATCTGATTTTAGTCCTTCGGTCTAGAGAGGATCTCCAAATCTTGTGGAGTTTATTGCAGGCGACCCATGCTTGTGCTTTCCTACATTTGAAGTCATGGAAAGAGTCTGGGATATATGAACCTAGGTATTTGATTTCAGATACATAGATGAAGTTAAGTCAGCTCTTCATCAAGCCAAACCAGGTGGAGCCATTGGACTTGACAACATTCCTCTAGAGCTTTGGAAGTCCAGGCAGTTTCAAGCTCAACTACTCGAAATCTGCAACAGAGCACTAATTCACCATGAGATACCGAAACAATGGTCACTGAGTGCCATCATTCCCATCCCTAAAAAAGAGACCTCTCAAAGCCAAACAACTATAGAGGGATTAGCCTCTCCTGCATTGGGGCGAAGGTCTACAATCGAATGCTGTTAAACAGAATACGTCCACATGTAAACCCTCTTCTTCGTTGGAATCAAAACTGATTCAGAGACAAATGTTCTACCATCTCACAGATTCTAGCCTGGAGAAGAGTAATTGAAGGAATGAAAAATAGAAATCTCCCATTGGCAGCCGTGTTCATTGACTTTTCGCCTTCGACTCCGTACACCGAGATCGAATGTTTGACATCCTTCGTGCCTATGGTATTCCTGATCCTATCGTCTTGGCTATTAAAGTGATTTATGACAATTCTACAGCCATTGTCTTATCACCCGATGGAGAGACCGAACCTTTCAATATTTCAGCCGGCGATCTCCTGACACCTTGGCCATATTCATTTTCATCACAGTTCTTGATTATGTCATGCGCCACGCACTTGCAGATACCAGCAATGAAACAGGGATTCTGTTGGCGCCCAGAAGGAGCAGACGACATCCTGAGATCCAACTTCATGATCTCGATTTCGCAGATGACATCATCTATTAGCAAAGCAGAACTCCTGTTACAGAGTGTTGAAGCAGCATCAAATGCAGTAGGTCTACATTTGAATGAAGGGAAAACTAAAACCCTTCTGATAATTATTCCATCATCGGCCCGCGTTAAGACCATCAAAGGAGTTTAACTGGAAAATGGGCAGTGAATTCAAATTTCTACCACTATTGTATGTAAAAGTCAATTTATGATAAACATATCTGGAAAATTATGTTGCTTTTGGTCAGATTTGATAGGTAATCTTGTTGGGTATGAAATTGAACTCGGAATGTGATCAATTGTCTCATGTACTGGTAAGGGGGCAACAACAAAAATGGGTCAAAAACGTGATTTTTAGGTCAAATTTGATTTGACTGCGCATTTGACCCCGTCACTTCTCTACTCAAGTTGAGTGGTCATATAGAATGTTTATCTGTAGTAGAGTGATAAGCAGGTGATTGGATATCTTTGTCACGCTTGACTGCACCAATTAAGCAAAAGAATAGAAAAGTGGACACTCATTTAAATATGATTGAAAAAATGCCCATTCATATACACTATTTTTCAGAATGTGATTGACAAAGAGAAACAAGCTAAGTCCAGTCAGTGTGCTGCAGAACGACAACTGAAAATTAATCTGAGCGAAGAAAATGCAGACATGCACATCATAGTGAGGCTTCTAGCTCATGATGATGCTTGGAAATCATCTGTTGCTGAAGAGGTAACACTATTTAACAATAAAATTACATTTTTTGTGCCTACTTATTGTCTCTGTCCGAAATTCGTTGTGAATTACAGTATTATTGGTTGACATCTTTCATTATGATACTTTTTTCAACTTGATACAAGATTTTGGGGACCGTAAAAGTTAACTTGTATTATCAGGAGCTTGTATTATCCAACTCCTTTTCACATGTGTATGTGATTCTTGTGATTTTAAAATCACCTTGTATTATCAGGGTTTTGTATTATCAAAGCTCTTGTTAACAATGTCCCACTATCACTGTACTATAGTTGGTTGCAGAATACAGTCATACTCTCCTCATTTCAAGTTCTGCATTCCTGGTCCGATTTGTGAGATTAGACTTCGATTTAATCTCACAAATTGGACCAAAGGAGATTTAGACTGGTGTGGTAAAATTAAACAGGACAAAATGCATGTTGTAGAGTAGTCACTCCACTTTTGAATGACATATATTACTATGATTCAATCTTTTAGCAACTATTTTTAATATTTTTCCGATTGCTCATTGCATTAATATTGGAACAAGTTGTAGTTATTTCAGGTATTGTAAAATTCAACTTGGTTCAGGACTGTGGTCTATCTCTGTTCCGAGAATGAGAAATCCAGGAATAACTTATGTGAATATGGGCCATTATCATTTACGCTCAATATGGCTTGTTCTGAGCTAGTGGACTTGAAATCAATTGACTGTTATGATTTTATTCTTGTTACACTTACAGAGTATGCGACATACTTATTTTTTTTTTAATTTAAACTTGACTTCAGACAATTGAATACAAAGCATTGCAACTTGGAGAGAGAGATTCCGTGTGTTTTGTGCACTTTGAAAAGAATCCTGAGCATGAAAACATCAATGAAATTTCCGGACAAATTGAAGTATACCGAAAAAAGTCTAGAAAACTAGATGGAGATAGATCTGAAGAAACAGATGAAGAAGAGCAAGGAGCAGAACTTATTGCTAAGATACCATTTTCAAACACAATGTGCGACATTCCACAAGAAGGTAT
>JXSR01S005546.1:7097-17212 GCA_000969725.1 Ophiothrix spiculata | reverse complement strand
AAACTAAAATAATGAAAATATAGCATTTTGGACGCCATTTTGGACGCCATCTTGAATATCGCGAGTGCATCGGGAAATTAATTTTGTTAACATCTCAAATGTGTTTTAGGATCATTAAACGAAGCTAAAAAAGTTGGTTTGGTAGAGTCCTGGGGGGTGCCCGGTAACCCCCCTGTAGATACCCGACTAATTTGGAGGAAATGTGACATTACAAATATGGGCATCGCTATAGGGCCGTCCGTGGCGGCTCTGTTAAAAAAAGTGACCAAAACAAGATCGAAATTGAAAATATTTAACACTCTTGAAATCCAAGGAAACTGTTAGCCTGGAGTACCTTGCCCACATTTTGCCAACTTGAGGTATTAGGTAACAAAATCTACAAATCAAGTAAATGGTGTTTCGACAAACTAAGTAACTACTGGGGGCACATCCAACTTCAGTGTGGTTAATCCACTTTTTAATGCGATTCTCTGGAGTGTCTGGCCCAGATTTTGACAGGTGAGAAATACTATCTTGAAGCATCAGGTAGCAAAATCTATACACCAAATTGCGTAAATATCGCTTTGAAATTTCAAAATGTTCTAGCTCCCGAGGGGGCACATCCCCTGCAGACCCCCCTTTTTTTGCATGTGTTGTAGGAGAAAGTAATTATTATTTTATTTTCGGTGTCAATTTGGGCTCGTCGGCTAAAAATAGTTCTACCCCCTCCCCCACGGGTCTGGGAACTCCCCTGACATTCTTCCTCGGACACTTACAATCAACACTATTAATTTGGCCGCCCCACTTTCAAATACGTAGCGACGCCCCTGCTTACAAATTTGAATTGGTTTTTATGTAGCATTGAAAAAAGTAAACACTCAAAGGTCTCTTGTCCTTAAATTATTTTTTAAATTTCTAATTTTTTATTTTACTCGGATCAAAAATGGAAAAGGAAAAATTGATTAATGGAGCACAGTCCAATTGGTTTCAATTTTTTTCAAACTTTTTGAGATGTTAACAAAATATTGTTTAATTTTGTCTCAACCCATGTGCAGTTTTATGACTGAACCATGTTTCATTTTGGAGATATATACTATGTGAAAATGTGCTTATTTATGGTAACCTTAAATAAATTTACACAGTGAAGCATAGGCAATGTGAATACAAAATTGCTCATAATCAAATTGGTTTGACAGATTTGAATAAAAATTTGAAAATGAAGCTTCTTTAGGGATAATCTTTCACATGAAAGTGAAATCTAAATTTTGACAAGTCAGACCATATACTCCTTTAAATCAAGATTATATAATTGTTCATGTTTTAATCAGGGTGGACGTTTCTATTATGTAATTAGTATCAAATAAATTTTCATTCATTATTGTTTGTTCATCTCAAAATCATGCTATTTTTAAAAGTTTATTTTTGAGATTGACACAATTTAGCACAAATTAAATGAAAATAGCAGCTGTAATTTTTATAAATTTTGGGTCAGTCTCAAAGGCAAAATAAAACTGAATGAATGAAAAGGGCACGAGATCAATTTTCAAGGCCTTATCGTGTAGATGTTTAGATCACTTTAACTTACTCTATCTATACGATAGTGGAGTCTGCACCGGGCCTATGTGGTAATTTGCATACTACATTTTTGCACCTATCATGCCCAATTTTGCGGGCACAATGAATGCACCACAGAAAATATTGTTAATATACCACTCAGTTTAAAATTGTTTTTAGGAAGTGAAAATATAAATTTACCACGTGCAAAATTACTGTCCCGGACAATATTCACATTTGCAGTATAGAATATTTTGCTTAGAATATTCTATGCTGACGACAAAATGATGTAGGTTTATTTGATGACCTTCGTCATTTTGTCGTCAGCATAGAATACTCTAAGCGAAATATTCTATAGCTCACTCCAGCAAAAATTAAACTTTTTTTGACTTCAAGCAAAAAGTCAACTTTTTTATTTGATCACATAATCAGGTTTTTCAGTCATTTGTTTGTTACTTTGAACATGAAAAGTATTTTCTACTCAGGAATTGTAAAATTGTTCTATCCGTGCATGAATAAGCACATGTTTTAATTCAAAAATGTCACAAACGTTACCAAAAAGTTACACTAAAAAATATGTCACAAACGTTACCAAACAAAACATTGCATTAAAAGATATTCTGACAATAGAATTTCCTCCCACTTTTATGAAAAAATTCACTGACATGTCAGAGAATTGTTACATTGAAGTCATTAATTGGAGAAAAAACGAACGTTACATGAAATTTATTAAGTATTTTGGCAATTAATGTAATCTTTAAACGCCTACATGTCTTGATCCCACCAGTGAGCACCATTTTAAACGATTAACAAACTTATAAATATAATGTTTATGCTGGGTTCTGTGGCCATATTAAAGTGAAATTTTTCAATTTTTCGGTCACAAATGTTACTTTGGAATCCCCCCTATACGATAGTGGAGTCTGGACCGGGCATTTTATATTTGCAATTAGCAAAGCCAACAATGCAGATGGAGTACCTACAAGGACAAAAATCATATTAAAAGTTTCTAAGTTTGGCCAAAAAAAAATGTTTTTCTCACATATTTTTTGGCGAAAGTACTTGGAGTCACTTTTGCCACATAACCTTGGCAATGAGAGAATTTGTAGCTTTCTTAATCTTTACAAAAATTGTGACCCGTCATATCTAAAGGTACCTTAAGGTCGGCAAAATCAAATTGATTTTTTGGTCTCATTTGAAAGCTGAGATTTTAAGCTTTAAAATGGCACCTTGATTTTGGTTATTGGATGTTCGGTTGCGAAGTTGCACCCAAATTAGTAGTAGGCATCGGGCCTATTCGGAAAACTATAGTTCATTTTATTTTGATCCTTTAAGGATCACTTTTGATCCTTTTGCGGATCAATATATACAAATGGATCAAATTCACAAGGATCATTTTTGATCCTTTTTTAGGATCATTTTATTTTTATCCTTTTTGATTACAATATCAAAGTTTTGATCCGTATTTCTGGTTTACTTTGATACGGAAAGGATGAGCTCATATTTGATACCGCGTGTGGATCCAACGTATCTTTTGTTTCATATTTGAGTACAACCCAATATCCACTACACAGCGGGGAATGTATACAATGGTGTAACATATATAAATACGTTGATATCATCACACAGTCCGGCGTGGTCGAGTGGTTAGATCGTTGGACTCGTAATTACCAGCAGGTATGAGTGCGGCGTGGGTTCAAACCCTGCTAGCGTCACTTCAGTGTGATGTTTTTTGCAGGTCTTTTTTATAAGAAATATTTGATCCTTTTTCGGATCAAAATTTTTGATCCTTTTTTTGGGATCACTTTGATCCTTAAAGGATAAGCTCATATTTGATACCTAAAAAGGATCAAAATTGATCCTTTTTGTCTCATATTTGATACTTTCTTTCTAAGAGTGTATAGTTCTGAGAAAATCGAGTTTAAAAATTTGTACATAGTAAATCTTGAATGGAGAGAGGATTTTTAGCTTGGTTTTTAATACATTTTTCTTATGTTTTGGATGTTGGAACCTGATTGATATGATAGAAACTGATATGAGTTAAAACCCTGAATAAAGATTGTTTTACTACTCATACTACTTCAATGATAATCTTTCTGATGAAATTAGAAATTCGACCTTGGACGTGATTTTTGACTATGTTTAGCTTCAGTGGCCCATATCTCGTAATGTACTATGCCGGTATTAAGGTACCTTTCGATATGACGATCCACAATTGACCAACAGGAAAAAAAGTGGGCTAAAATTAACACAATAAAAAAAGAAATCTCGCATTTTGCATAGCTCATTTTTCTTAAATAATAATGCATAAATTCAGCATAGCTATAATTATTCAAACATGGATTTATTTGTTGGTCACTTATAATACCTCAAATAACACTGTCTTTTTATCATCTTCTTTCAAAATTAGAAGAGTCATCAATTGAAGCCCCTTTCAAAGCGATGAGAATATCTGAGGATCCATCACTGCCTGAAGAATCTGAAAGCTATTCTACAGTTAAAAGTGAAGAAGTGGGATGCAGGTAAGTAATTATAATTTTAAATATATAGGTTGATCGTGCAATCGATCCACTGAGTACTCGTATATTTTGATGGGAGTGTGCTCAGATGAGTAGATGTGCTAAAATGATAGAGGAACAGGTGTAAAAATCAACCCCCTTAGCCCCCCTACCCCCTAACATTTATGTTGCGAGGTAGAAATTAAAACTTCTAAAACCAATACATTATATAAAGTAAAATTTCAATCTTAGTACTTCAACAGATATGGTAATTTGTATACTGTTGCCCATAAAATTGGAATAAAATATGTTACCACTTTTTTATGTAAATCTCGATTTATGAGGAAAATACCTGGAAACTTATGATGACTTTTGGTCAGATTTGTAGGTAATCTAGTTGAGTGCAGTTTTAACCGCCTGGTAAAAACGGGTGTAAACCTGTTAAAAAACGATAGGTTTGTGCCATCTTTTTTGGCAAAAACCTCAAAATGTGAAAAATAAGGCTTTAAAATAATTATGTAATTAAACCCAGGAACATAATAAATCTTGGTCTTGGTCCTGGAACGTATATGTTTGAAATAAGACTATATGAATTAGCACTATCTTTGTACAACTTTTCAAATAATAACTTGGAACAAAAACTGAATATGAACTAATCTAAACTTAAAATGCAAAGCATTTTACAAGGTAGCTTTGGAAACTGTATTCTAATTTAATGTCATGAAAATATACAAATCCCAGGAAACAAAACTAGCCTTACAAAAAAGAAAACTGTACTAAGGTACTTGTAAAATGTGGCAAAATGCTACTTATTGAATACAGAATTCCATGTCATATTGGTTTTGGTCATATGTCACATTTTTGATTACTGTATATACTCTGATCGATTGTATATTTTGTTTGTGGTTCATTTTCATCTTATCCCAGGTAGACCACTGAGCTATAATATTTGTGTATACATGCGTTTTGCGTGAACAAAAAAAACACGGAAAAGGGGTAATTTTCCCTGATCAATACGGAAAGCACTGCTCGTGTTTAAGGATCTAAACACATTAATTTTCAACAAAGTGGAGTGTTTTTCAAATCAACAAATACAAAATTTTAAAAACTGGAAGAAAAAAATCCAACTTTTAGGAGATAAAATTTTCGAGTAAAATTGCATGTAAATCCTTGTTAAGGGTATTTGTTTAAGGTAAGCTAAAACTTGTTATTTGTTCACTCATGTGTATACATCAATTATGCCCAGACATCTTATACATGAAATTGTT
This sequence comes from Ophiothrix spiculata, assembly GCA_000969725.1. Taxonomy (NCBI): domain Eukaryota; kingdom Metazoa; phylum Echinodermata; class Ophiuroidea; order Amphilepidida; family Ophiotrichidae; genus Ophiothrix; species Ophiothrix spiculata. The sequence goes on along the minus strand of JXSR01S005546.1, from coordinate 11,913 downwards.
ACATTAAAAAATGTAATGTAGTGATTGTATTTCTGGGGTGGATGCATGTGAAAATGGATTTAAACTGATGGACCATGAACATTGCCAGTTTTCGCTGGTTAAAACCAGTTTATGATGGTTTTAACCAGGTTTTAAACCGGAAGCGGCAAAAGCTAGTTTTTGCCGGCAAAGAGCTAACCCTGGCTAGTGTGAAATGGAGCTCCGAATGCAATCAATGTTCTCATACATGTAGTGATAGGGGGCAACAACACAAATGGATCCAAAAGCATGATTTTTTAGGTCAAATTTGATTTGACAACACCTGGGTCAAGATCACACCACTACTCAAGCTAAATGTAAGGCCAAAAAATAGGTTTGTCTCAGAAACCCACATGCATTACTGTGTGAAAATGAATTTAGCGTGCAGCGCTGGTCTTTCTCTCTTTTTTATTGAGAGTAATCCAGCGATCGACCGCCATCTGAGTTGCTGTAATTTGCTGTGTAATTACCTTGAATTTTACATTTTATTTCAACTGTCAGGACCTTCCATAGTTAAAACAGGCGGGATTATACTTGGAAACTGGGTGCTTCACACACAATTTTAGAGCGTTAAGAAAAAGAAACATCGCATACCGCGAAGCTAATTTCCTAAAAAAATAAAAAATCGCATACCGCATAGCTTTTTTGCAAACGGTTTCTGAGACAACATTTTTTTCTTGGCCTAATATGGAATGTTTATCTGTAATAGAGTGATACGCAGGTGATTAAATGTCTTGGTTATGCTTAACTGCACCCAGAGAATGCTTGAAAGCAAATGATCCTTCAACACCCCTCAATATACAAAAAATGGATTGTGGTCACTGAACCTGGAACGGTCCCTTGTAGTATATGACATCTTAAAAACCTTTTAAAATTATTCATACCTTCAGTATTCATGAAAGCAGTTTTTACTCATTATTCTGCTGAAAGAAAGTTAGGAAGGGCACTGTTTGGTTCATCCATATTGAAGCACACCCTCTCTCCCCTATCACTTCAATTAGGTTGCAGTGACCCCTCTTGCACTATAAAGATGGCACATGTTTTCTTTTCTACCATTCATTCAAATGACCGTGACTCCAGTTGCCGTCTTTTGAATATTGATCTCAAATCAGTATTTTTTGTTAAATGTCTTAAGCCTCCGCTCAAGACTTACAGAGACTTACAGGCTTGGTTCAATTAGTGGGGTGTAAAGTGTAGCCACTACATTTATCAATTGATCAAAGCCAACACTTACTTCACATTTTATACTCCCATATTATATTCTTCACAAATGATTGCCTTTGTTGATTGCACACTTTAGAACATGAGAGCAGGTTAATCAGATCATGTACTGGCATCAATTATTTTCTTCCAGGGGACCAGTCAATGTTGACTTCAATGTGAATCTCAATGCAACAGACCAGGCAACGACTGTTGGAGAAGCCATCATAGGAATCATCAATTATGGTGCTACAGGTACTAGTACTGTAACCATTAAGAATGTAACAAAACTAGGAACTGACAAAGAACTTTTTCAGAAATCACTAATTGGCAAATTGAAGCGTGCTGATCTGACACTTCACCAAGATTATAATATCCCTGATGGCATGAGTTTGACAAACGAAAGTATAATCCAAGTCTATGACCAACACAATAAAGTGTTGGTCTTTTCTGGTGAAGAAAGAATGTCAAAGAAGTTTGGAAAAGCATTCATCAAGCAAGGCAAGGAAACTTTTGAACTGCTCAGTAGTGACTTGCTTAAGTGTGTGACAAAGACGGGTGAGGACGGCTTGCATGTTAATCATCCTAGTAGGAGAAGTTTCACTCTAGATGAACCACTTCCAGTTGAAGAGGGATCTGGTACTGAATTCAAAAACTTCCAAGGTATAGACATTGAACAGCAAATCATTACTGAGATGCCCAAATATGTAAGTGCCTTTGCCAATAGTAAAGGTGGTGTAATTTACTTTGGTGTTGATGATAATGGGTATGTTACTGGGTTTAAACCTAGCCAAAAGTTTGTAGATTTTCAGGAACGTGTACTTGAAAAGTTGAAGGGATCTTTGAATTTTATTCAAAGAAGAGGTGGTCAATATAAGCTGATTGACGTAGTGAAGGATAAACATTTCTATTGCTTCTCAATGGATGTTCAGAAGAGAGTTAAGATTAATGATGATGAAATGGATGCTAAGAAAGCAAACCTGACAGGGAGTAAATCTGAGAAGACTGGAAAAGGAGACTCGGAAGAAACAAGTACAGCATTGACCAAACCTGGAGACAATGATGCGATGGAAACTGGCACTGCAGGTAGTGAAATAACAGGGTGTAAATCTAAGAAGTCTGACAAAAAAGAACACTCTGAAATACCAAGCAGTTCAGGGGATGCATCTGTAAGAAAAAAAGGCTCAGGAAAACCTGAATCAGAAAAGAAGAAAATGAAGAAGCCCTATGAGTACACAGTGACAGATAAAAAAGTGTATCTGCTCAGAGTACCACCACTGCCTGAGGGCATTGTATTCAAAAGAGGGCCAACTTGTCCTCTTTATGAACCTGCCACGAAGAAGACTAGAAATGCAACAACAGAAGAATGGTGTGAACTTCTAGACCAATTTGTATCTTGTAGTTAGGGCTTGTGAGTTGAAATTTGTCTTTCATTCTGCATAATACATATGTAATACAATATGTTGAATTTCAACAACCATCATATCTTCATGTGCAGGAACGAACCATTTTTAGTTCAGTATTAGCAAACAGAATATCAACACATCATGTGCAGCAGTTTGTGCAGAATGTTTCGGGAACTTTTTATATGTGCAAGGGCTTCTGTTGTAGATTGAAAAGCAGCAAATATGCCAAAACTTGTACAGTACTTTTATATTTAAAAGCAGAGGTGCCTCTAAACGTGAACAAATAAATTCCGGAACAATGGGATAGCGTCATCCGCTTTATTAAATTACTGTTTATTAAGGATACGTAAATAAACTTATGTTTTTATTAAAAATCATCTGTCGGGGTCAGCTTGTCATGAATAATCGATTTGATACCATGGTTTTCGAACATATTATTCCTCATTTATTGAAAGATTGTGAACAAGCGTATTAATAATATGTGATCTATATTTTTTCAGTAACTGAATCAGTCTGCAACCCCGTCTGCAACTCAATCCATTTATTTATTTGTCAACATACACACTCTTAGAAAGAAAGTATCAAATATGAGACAAAAAGGATCAATTTTGATCCTTTTTAGGTATCAAATATGAGCTTATCCTTTAAGGATCAAAGTGATCCCAAAAAAAGGATCAAAAATTTTGATCCGAAAAAGGATCAAATATTTCTTATAAAAAAGACCTGCAAAAAACATCACACTGAAGTGACGCTAGCAGGGTTTGAACCCACGCCGCACTCATACCTGCTGGTAATTACGAGTCCAACGATCTAACCACTCGACCACGCCGGACTGTGTGAAGATATCAACGTATTTATATATGTTACACCATTGTATACATTCCCCGCTGTGTAGTGGATATTGGGTTGTACTCAAATATGAAACAAAAGATACGTTGGATCCACACGCGGTATCAAATATGAGCTCATCCTTTCCGTATCAAAGTAAACCAGAAATACGGATCAAAACTTTGATATTGTAATCAAAAAGGATAAAAATAAAATGATCCTAAAAAAGGATCAAAAATGATCCTTGTGAATTTGATCCATTTGTATATATTGATCCACAAAAGGATCAAAAGTGATCCTTAAAGGATCAAAAGTGATCCTTAAAGGATCAAAATAAAATGATCCCGAAAAAGGATCAAAAATTTGATCCCGGCCTTCTAAGAGTGCAGGGTTTAATTGGGCAGTTTTATTTCTCTTTTGGTGGGACGGTCCTAGAAGTGATTGCAGTGATTAATTGGGCATTATCACACGTTACCAATGAATGTTAGCTGTTCATTCAAGTTACACAATCTATGTAAACTGGCAAACATTTGAAGATCTCCCACTGGATATTTGTCGCATCTTAAGCGTTTTTTATTTTTGAATCCAATTTGAAATACTACAAATGACAAAAATTCTAATAACTTGATCAAAAGTGTTTGGTAAATTAATTACAAAAACACTGAAACAGCCATGAAAAATTAAATATGAGTATAATCAGATAAATATAAAGATGAATAAATTAATAAAGAAATAGGCCCTAAATAAATTTAAAATAAACTAATGGATAAATTGTACGCTATAAGTAAGAATGGGACCGGAACGTAAATGAACATGTTCCACTCTTAACAATGTTCTAAGTCTATACCACTAGACCAAGCAAGGAACCGATATTCGTGATGAATTTTCAATCCCTACACTCTAATTCTGAAAGTTAAAATTGCGTTGTTTTAAGAAATTAAGTTTAAAGATGTTTAAAAATTATACAAGTTTAAGCTGCACATCTTTTAAACGGAGCTGTTTAAAGCGATTAAACCATTTAAGTATACGACATTGGGCGAAGCTTTAAAGTTTTGACATAAATAGTAATGGCGGATTCGATCTGTATGGGATCGATCTCCGACTACCTGAATGTGATCATCACGAAAGGCGCCGTAATAGTAAGTCGTCATCTAAATCTTACAGATGTGGGCATAGATAATCAGTTATATATTTTCGATTATAAATTCATGCCGGGATGTGAATATTTGCATATAAACATAGGAAGATAAATGGACGATATATCATACAGTTTGTGCATTGCAGCTATATTGCACGCTATCGTATACACATTGCATAGAACAATACCACAGTACATTACACATGCCACAATCTGTGTATTGGCT
>JXSR01S005545.1:29865-44834 GCA_000969725.1 Ophiothrix spiculata | reverse complement strand
ATGATATAGACAGGCTCAAAAGGAGTTGATCGATCTGAAATCATTCTAATAACTCTTGGCTAAGCTGAAATTTAAGGCATAGATTTAATCATGATAAGTATTCAGAACTCATTTAATGTTTACTTTGATGACTTCATTTTTGTAAGTTAATAGTCAGGGTCAACATCTTGGACAGTTTCACTCGTCTCCCCACCCACTTAAAGCATTAACTATCTCTCATTTTTTTACAAATTGTTTGCATTTCATTTTATTTTCATTACTACAAGGGGTGAAACACATTGTTTAAACGGCATTATTTATGGCATGGTTTCACTTTGGCTTCCGACAGGAAGTGCATCGGTAGCGCGGGAAATATGCACTTGCATTGAAATTTATCACGACGTTTTAACGAATTTTGGGCGATTGTTTGCAACTTTTAACCCCTGAAAATATGTCCCGGAATAATTTAGTTAGAAAAAGGTTTTTTTTGAATTTTGGATATTATTTCGAGTGATTTTAGGAGTAATTGACTAAAGTCGTGAATCGGGCGAGGAGCATTTGTTGTGGGCCAAAAACATCTATATTAAATATTTCATGAGAACATTCAAAGGATTCACCAAAGGATCGGCGTGATGTACATCTTGAGAACAACATCTTGAAAATGTTTTCATGAAAAATTATCGTAAGTGCATCATGATATATTCCAATGTTGGCATTGGAATTTCTGGCAATTCTCAAGATACATTTTAATCCCACTTAATACCTCTTCAAAGTTAATCTCTTCGGAAATCCATCGCCAGTCCATCCACCGTTGCTCGTCACGATGTCGGACCGAAGTCGCGACGATATTTAGCGAACCTCTAATGATGTTCTCCTCAAGCATTCAACTCATCGACACGACATTGAAAAGACATCGGGAGAGTATTATCGTAGTTTTCTAAGGGGACGCTTCAAAACTCAACCGGCGGTTGCCTGACGGTTCTTGGCGATTCAACCAGAATAAACAACAGCCAACCGCCAATAACCAGCAAGATCCGGCAAACAACCGCCGGTTGAGTTTTGAAGCCATCCCTAATTGGCTACATATCGATGAACCTTTCAAGATCCACTCACGAGTATGAGTTCAGTATGTCGACTGTAATGTTTACATCTGAAAGGCTTTAGGAAAACAAAGCATCGATGCAGCTTTCGAGATGCATTGTGGGACTAGACTTTAATTGTAACGGAAAAATATCTACTGGCATCACTAACACACGGGACATTGCATCCGTGGTAACTGTCATCTCAAAGTGCGCACATCTGTCATTTGGCTTCGATTCCAGTTACTTCGTATCATCAAGGGGGAGTTTTACGTCACGCATTTAATTTCTATTATCCCTCTCTGTTGAACGCTTATTGAATTAGAAGATGCATCATTATCAAGCTTCACATATTAATTTACCGATGGCGTTTCCTATCTAATATGTCAGTAAAATACATTGTCACAATAATTTTATGACTTAAGCTTTACTGTCAAATTACTATTGAAACTAAGTTTCTGTGTCTTTTTTTACTCATTCTACTGCTAGACCAAAATACGCAATTTCGGCTAAATCCTTATTGGAGGCGTTGTTCAGTTATTATAAGCGAATCTCATGATATTTTGCATAGAGTAAGATATTCGGTGATTGCAATATTACATGCGTCAAATTTATTCGTGTCTTTAAAATATTTTCATTGTTCCATAATAATCCTTTTTAAAATATTATTTTTTTTAGAAGGTTGCTAAGAATCTCTGAAAACCGTTTTTTGCTTGCCTGATTAAAAATAAATAAATATACTTTGTTTCTGATCATATACAATAGTTGTATAGGTCATAATTTTAGTTGAGATGAAGGTTTTAAAATAAAATAGATGTCGAGGGTTGAGCACCTCAAGACCGTTTCTGTATAACAGCATACCGACTTCAAAAAATTCAAGATCAGATAGTTCTTTCAAGAAGAATCATCTACTTAAATCATTCACCCATAAAAGACAATCAGGTCTTAAGAGTACTTTCAAGATGAATGATTTACTTAAATCATTCATCTGGAACGATTTGTCAGGTCTTGAACTCTTTTCACATCGGGGTTGATTTTACACAAATACGGCTTTGTGGTACTAAATCCTCGATATTGATACCACCCCTGTCAATCACCTTGCTTTTAGTGATTGAAGCCGATAAAACTTCAAGATAGATTTCTCAATAAACCAACGCAATATGGATCGTAAAGCAAAGTCCTTGTGCCTCAATTATTTCTGTTTGATACTGTTTCATTTGAAAGATGGCGAAATTATAAACCTTAACTATTTGGTTTTTTTATAATAATTCTATAGTAAGCTGACACAGTGAGATTGGAAACAGCGCCACACAAAACAATGTTAAACATCCGAATGGAGACGCTACGTAATCAATAATCATCATCCGCATTACAGCAGTCATATAAATCTTGTGACTCCATTACGATTTGGGTTTCACATCTAAAACAATTCTGCTGAATTTAGCTTTGATATTGCTAAAGTGAATCATGAGTAGACACTGTTACTTTACGACTCATTAACACATGATTAATAAACAACAAAGTATGTTTAAAATAAAATACGTTTTAAAACACCGTAATGTGTATGTATGTTAATTGGAATCTTTGTTAAGAAAAATGGAGGATTTGTCATTTATGTAACAAGATGCCCCTTTTTGTGTTGATAAGGGCACTCACTAAAACTGCACTGAACAGTTCAAAAGGAAAAAGTTATATTTGAAATATTTCTCGTGGCGTAAACTTATTACCATAGTGTCCATTTGAAATTTTCCTGAACATGCAAAATGGAAATATCAAACCCCACTTCAAATTTCCATGGCTTACTGATATGTGATATTTTGAATAATACTTTTCTATTTACTTCTATCAATTAGATCTTTTCTTGGCAAGCTAATTTCTCCTTGATATGATGGCAGTTTTTAATACAATGGTAAAAATTGTACTACATGTAGACAATGTAGAAAAAAATTCATTAAGAATAAAAATATACGCCATTATGAAAAAATAACACACCGTGAGAAAAATTCTAACTGAAAATGTCTTCAAACTACATAAGTATTTTCAGGGCTTTGAATTTCAACTGTGTCTTTTTGTTTTGATTTTACATCCAGCAGGTACGCGACTCACTACTGTCACAAAACGATTGGAGACTACCTCATCTCTCCAGCAGTAATGGTCCCGAGAGTAATAGAGAAAACATTTTCATGGTAAGCTGCACCACTGGGAACAGTAAAAGAACAAGTTCTTCTCCTGGGTTTGTTTGAGGGGACAAAGCTCCCAGAAAGTCGAGGTTTTTGAATATCGCCACAGAAGAGATCAATTCACGGGGTAAAATGCCAGTGCAGAATGCAAAGTGTATATGCAAATTCCCGTGGTAAAAACTCTGACTACTGACTCAATAGAACATGTTTATAGTGATATAACCAGTAGTTTTAGATGATTTTGAGGAATATTGAAGAAAATTGCATTTTTTTTTACCAAGTTTAATTTTTTACGCCGGCGCAAAAAAAAAAAAAAGAATGTTGTGAAAAACAGTGTTTCTAGTTTCTAATTTTCAAAAGATCTTGTTTCTACACCTGTGATTGGTAAACAAAATATTTTGGATGCAATCTTTTCTCTTTTAATATGTATAAAATTATCTCCGGGAGCGTTGTTTGATCTTTTATCTTGTAAATCCATCTGAGGTACAAAATTAGGATTTAGAAAACACAGGATAGTCACACCATTATCCATCACAGAATGATATATATTGTAAATTAAGTCTCTCTCAATTTGAGTCATTTCTGTGTAATTTTTTTTAACACTTTTATGGATTTACTACACTTTTAAGCTTTATTTAGAGCATACTGAAATATTATCCCCAAAAATCTTTCGATGGGAATTTGATTGACGTTTTAAACGTTCTTTACAGATTATATTATGTTATGTTACTAACTAGGTATGAAAAATTCTATCTGATAAACAGTTATTAGAACATTTTTTTAACCTCAAGAAAAAGTCAAAATTAGAGTTTGTGAAGATTTTTTCTCTAAATTGTTATCATCATTATGTTAATATGTCAACGTACAGCCATTTTAAAATTTGGTAAATAAGTGGGTTTTTTAAAGTGTTCACTATCATGCCAACCATGTCAACTTCAATAACGTTTGATACCATTTCAAATTTTTTCATTAATTTATTACGTTGATTTTGCAGGAAATAATAGCGACAAGGGGATTTTTCCTTAATTCAAAACAAAGTTGAAAATCTGGAATAAACCTGGTAATAAACCTTTTTACTTTCACGGATAATAAAACGGGTTGTAATTATAACTTCACCCACTTTTTATCTACATGTATTACTGGCTACACGCTTGACACACCCAACACTGAAAACTTCATTTTGTCTTTTAGGCCCCTAACGTTGAATATGTACTTCTGTTAAAATCATACAATATCATGATATGATTATTATAAACTGTTCATTTATTTAATGCTAATCTCTTTGTTGTGTCTGTTGCAGGTAATGGAGGGTGACAAGAAACGGAAGTGAGAATCCCACGTGATCTGTATAAATGTTGCTGCGAGTTTCGAAGTTGACACGTTTTGTTCTAATTTTGTTTCGAGTATAGTAAGAGACTTCAACCCATATGGCTTGTAATATCACCGCTCAAGTAATAACAAAAGGAATCAATAATAAGCATCACTTGACTACTGACTTTCAATGTACAAAGTGTTTTTATTGAAGAAAAGCTCTGTATCTATTATCGTATTTTACCAAAAATATCAATATTTGCCATAGAACTTAAAGGCACATTAATATAAGCAAATGGGAACAACATGGGCTAGCATTTCATTTTTCGGAGTCTGATGTTAATTTTGTTGATTAAGTATCATTTCATTTGGATATATGATTAATCTGTATGTGAGCGTTATACAATGAATGCAAAGAGTACATTATAAGTTTATGGATGTATGTTTAATAATTATTATACAAGAGTGAAAAAGATATCATCAAATTATTTATTATAAAAAACTGTAAAAATTTACTTGAAGTATCTCAAACAGTCTGACAGTGGTATTATTATATCAAGAAAATCGAGTAGGCAATAATGTCATTTAAAAAAAGAGGATACTTAATGGAGTAGGCCTGATTAAAATCAAAAACCAAATGTTACATATCCATTACCTCTCATCTGTAATATGTACGTGGACTCTGAATCATTATTGGTGCAAAGAATAATCTCCTATTTGGAACAATAGAAGCATTGTCTTCTTGAAGTGTTACTTTTATACTCCTTATAAAACAACAATGTTTTTCATACTTGACACTATGAAGGGTATACAAATTCTGAGTTATACTTTTCATTGATACCCTTAACCCAGGGTAAGCCCCAAAGTTTCCGTGATACGCAAACAAAACGGAAAAGAACAACGGAAATGCAGAAGAAAACGAGAAAAAAAAACCTGAAATCCACAGAAAACGCAATTTTCGCTTGAAATTAATTAAATGTTGTTTGACTATACACAACAGGACACAAAACAAAAAATAAACATAGGACCTACATTGTAAATCTTGACTGAAATTCATAACCCTTAGAATCCCAGTTACAATCGTTAGTTTAATCGGCCCATGCTAACTAGACAGCCGATTGATTTGAAAAATTTAGAACACGGAAAAATTTGTTAGGTTAACCTTGCTATTAAAGTCACCGCGAGTGTATTTAGTAAAACAAACCAATTAGTCTGAACATTTTTACCTACCTTACTCAAAAGTACCCAAGAAACCTCAAATTTCAGTTGCCTGAAAATATTGCTTTTTGGTATCTTTTGCCATGTAAGTGATAGTGATTTTTTTTTAATGTAGATGGACTCAATTATAGTTAAATGTAACACCCGTTATAAAATCATATCAAAATCAAGTAATACTAACATAGTTATATAACTCTAACATCCGTTTAAAATACTGACTTATTTATAAGTTTATAATGAAATTTGATAATTTTGTTCCATCAAATATCCCTTCAATAATATATCTTGAAATATTTAAATTGATGGGTGATGTTTTAAGTAGTATATGGTTTTGATTGCAGAAATACAGTATGTTAATGAGACACGTGTAAACTTCTCAGTTATTTTATATGTCAATCGAATTTTCCCCTTTTCTTAAGTAACTGTTGAAAAAATGAAATAAATCGAGTTTACGACAAATTATGATATTGATCTTGGTGAAGCTTATTTTTTTTATACAGAATTCATAAAATAAGCGATTGCTTTTTATTGCTAGAATTTCTCCCTATATATGTGACCATCCATCACAAACCAGCCATAAATACAGCCTCTTGGTTTTTTGTGTTTTTTTTACTTTTTCAAAAATTTGCAACAAAGACCATACTAAATTATAAGGGTTAAAATGACACCTTAATGAACTTTACACGATTTTTTAAAATTCAAGTTATGGTCCGTCAAAGGGAGTAAAATGTATCTGAGGTAAACGCGTTCAAAGATTAGTAAGTCCCATATTTTCTGTTGATTGTCCTCAAAATAAACAGATATGTTTCATATTTCCGATCATATTTTTTGAAATGAAACTTTACTGGTGTTTTGAAATAAGGTCAAACAAAAAAAAAGTTTGTTTCTGGTAACATGCTTTAAAAGTACATGCGATGTGCGGTTTTTATTTTATTTTTTTACTTTTCGAAAATGCAATGCGATATGCTATTTTTCTTTTTCTTTTCTCTTTTTTTACAAAAAATGCAGAAAGAAAAACACATTAGAACATTGTTCTTGTCAACCATAAAAGCTTTGTATGTAACTGTTCCCGCCCTTGGATTCTCTTTCATGTTCAGTAAAACAACATGCGACTTATCGTTACTAATATATAGTTTTAGTTGAGAAATGCATGTTATACCACTCAACTGATGAGGTGGTGGTTATATGATGGTCTGATGGGTTGAGTATCTCGAGCAAGATCAAAGGTGCACGGAGATTGGTGTTTGTTTGTTTTTACGCAAGTCTCTAATAAGCTGTTTTACCAGAATTGCTTTTTTTATTTTCTCTTTTTTGATACGAAATATGAAAAAAATAATGCGGGAAATATATAACTTAACAAAAACGCGCGCGGGTTACCAGAAACGAACATGTTTATGTTTTTGGCCTGAGCTCAAAGATTGTAAATCTGCCAAAAATCAGTTTCGGCAAATTACGCTTTGATACATATTTTCACCTGTAGCAAACATGAAGTTTGCTGCATTTACGGCTCCTTTGGAATGGACGGTCACATATGGCTAAAGAACAAGCAAAAGTTTTTTTAAAAAGCAATCGAATATTCTCATGAATTCGGCCTATGGTATATCGTATATGTTGATTGTCATGAAGTGTGCTCTAAATATGCTAAAATTTGTAACGATTAATGAAGTGAACAGGTGTTGAACTACTTGTTGAACTCATTTGAATAAACATGAATTTGTATTTCGGGTTAGTTCACTCTAATGACCCAATAAATCGTATGCAAACGAACTAGACCACTTCTCAAATGCGATGACTCATCCCGAAAAGGGGAACTTTGCAACAGAACACTTTTCGAGAAACTGATGAAAATGGGCAGCAAAAAAAAAAAGAATAAACATTTCCAGCAGCTTTTCTGTTATAAAATTTGAGCGCCTTGATCAATTTAAACAAGTAAGGTGTCATTTTAAAGCTTAGAAAATGCTGCAACAGAAATGATAAAATCAAAATTGATATCAGCAAAGTCCCCTTTTCGAGGTGAGCCATCACAAATATTGTTAAATGACAATTGAAGAGTGTTATTCATATAGCTTCCACATACTTAGGTTATTATTTGTTATACTGATTTTTTGAATTAAATCGGTAGTCAAAGTTCAGTGAACATGTCCACAATTTATATCGTACTGATAAAATAACATATAAAGAAAGCATATTTCTTGGACTTAGTGTATTTTGGAAAACATCGACTATACTCAGCAGTCTGTTGCCAGCTTTCCTGTAATCGACCTCACTTAAGTCGAAGTTTATTTTCCTAATGAGGAAAAAATGGTCGCGAGATTTTTTTTAATTTCAACGTGACCTACTGATAAGGTTAACTTTGAACCATTATTATCTGAAGAGGGTGAAAACAAATTTAAATTGGGGACGTACATGACAAGTTCTTCCACTTAATTAAATGGGTATTTCTCTGCTGAAGCATCAAGGATTCATATCCACGGGCATGTTTATGGATTTTTATACACACATTGAGCGTCGGTTATAATATCTGCCTAAATGGTTGATTGGTTTTGCTTAAAATTAGATTAAAGAGTGTTGTTCTGCTTATGTGATGAAGAAAGTTGCGTCTAGAACTCATCTCAAGATGTGCTCCGAGTTATATATTTACATTGCTGCTGTAAATGCATAACTCGCTCCGAGATGCATTTTTATTATGGCATTTTATCCTAAAAAGACATTTTTGTATGCAGCAACCTCTCATGCTTCGCTTAAAATAAACATATTGTATGAAATGTGTCACGGTAAAATAAGCATGTCCCTTTTTGGTAAATGGGACCAACTTACCCCACTTGACAACATTTGTTTTTATTTTCTAAATCATTTAAATACAAAAACCCGCAGAGTCTTAGTATTTTTGCAACATATAGTAGAGGTATATATCTATCTTGTGTAAACAGGAAAATCATCCATGCCCGATTTAGGAGCGTTTGAGGGGCCAACTTACCCCATTGTCCCCTACCAATACAAGATTGAGGCATATTATTTAAAAGACACTGTTTAATTGTAAAGAGCATCTATGAGCATCAATGACAGGCGGGGCAATGCAGCCGTGCTGAGTGTCATCTCAATGTGCGTGCGCACTTGTCATCTGGCTTCAATTCCAGTTACTCCCTATCATCAAGGGGACTGTTTACGTTAGGCATTTATTTCTATTATCCCTCCCTCATGAGCATGATGTGCGTTTATTGAATTAGAAGATACAACATTATCGTTTTGATTCACTAGAAGATGCATCGTTATCAACCACTTTGATTCATAGCACTTGATTGATTTGTATAATATTTCGATAAAAACCCAATATTACATAAATGTATGTATTAAGCATATAAGCAACTTATCTTATGTTAATTCTAGATCATAAGCTATAAGGCCAAAAAAAAAAAAAAGAAAAAAAAAAAGAAACAGTACTGTCTTAAAATTGCAATGTAGACTGCTGTTGTTTTTCAATTCTTGAAAAAGCAAAATGCACCGTGGTTTTACCAGCTGATTGCTCAATGCGTCATTTTTTCCCAATGCGTACGTTGAATATTTGCAAAATTATAGTTCGTATTCAAAGGTCAAAAGGAATCTCAATTGAAGTTCGTTTGTTTCCACGGAGTAGAAACCAGTTATTTTTTCGGAAATATTTCTTTCCCACTGTCGGAATTTTTATTAATTATTTCTATTACTTATGCAAATGTAAAACTGGGCGTGATTTAAGACTGTTAAAAGAAATGTGCGCGGGTCACGGGAAACAGACTTGTTTCTACTAAAACTTAGGGCGCTCTCATTGTTGGGCCAAGCACTGTTCAGTTATTAAAATTGAATCTCATGTATATATTGCAAAGATATTCAGTGAATGAGTTTTATATGCATAAAATGTATTTATGTCTTTAATACAATAATAATTTTGAATTTGAATTTTCAGATTAATAATTTATCTTAGAAAAAGATTGATAAGAAAAAAGAGCAAAAAACAAAACAAAACAAATGTGGAATTAGATTTGTTTCTTTTCTCCATTCAAAATTAAATCAATGACATACGTGGGGTGCTCCGGCAAAATAAGAGGAAAGTTGCGACTTCCAAAAATGAGTTTTTTACATATGAGTTCTTCATATTCTGAAATTCAAAATAATAAACAATTTAACATACTTCCCGTAAATAGATTAATTTATGCATCTATAGCAAGGTAATTCGGGAAATAAAGAAAAAATAAAGAAGTCGACAATCTACTTTAAAGTACTAATAGCACTATTCACCATTGAGCTTGGTGGCTAATTATCTGACTGCACATTGAGAAACGCACGAGACGTTACCAAGGAAAACAACGAAAAACAATAACAATCATTATTACTGGTTACCCAAACCATTTGAAACTTGGCACATATAATATTGGGACTATATGCAATATTTCATGTGAGTCTATATATGAACATCTTTAAAAAGTTAAAAATGATGTCAACACACCCATGTTACTGCAAGTTGAATAGAACGTTTAAAATCTTTCGATAATTTCCAGGTGGTATATGATGTCCAAATTTACATATAGTTAGAATAATAACTATTGATGCGATTTCCATCAAAAAAAAACAAAACAAATGAAGATGGCCTAGAATTAATTTGGGTAAATTTTTGCAATTTTTCTTTTGATATTGGTTGTCATATACCCCAAACATTAAGTCCCTGGTATTGTTTTGCTCCACTTCTCGCCTTCAATACGTAAAAAATAATTCCTTGAACAAACTTTAAAAATAAACTTAGCTACAAGTGGAGTGCAAATTCCACTCCAACACATTTTGAATTAAAACGATATTTTTTATAACTTAGCTTAGTATCAAAAATTTAAACTCTGATTTCAACCAAGAAACCTATCACGCCTTTGCAATTCCTACCCAAGTAAATACCTAAGAAAAGGCATAGCGCCTTATTTATTATCGTCTTGTTTAAGTTGTCCATTTTAAGATGGCGCAATTACCGAGTTTTTAATGTTGTTTGGTTATATCAAAAAATAACAGAAAAATACCCCGACAATACAAGGCTTTAAAGAACACAACTTTTTGTATAATGCTAATTAATTATGCAAATATGCAAATTAGATGGATAGATAGATAGATAGATAAGATATTGGTAAAATATTGGCAAATGTGAATATTTATGAGCACATATTGCAAATGTTGCTCATTAACTTTATCAATATATTGGCAAAAATGATAGAAACAAAGAAACCTAAATCATGCATATCTTGACAACCGTATGTCCGA
Source organism: Ophiothrix spiculata (assembly GCA_000969725.1). NCBI lineage: Eukaryota > Metazoa > Echinodermata > Ophiuroidea > Amphilepidida > Ophiotrichidae > Ophiothrix > Ophiothrix spiculata. The sequence goes on along the minus strand of JXSR01S005545.1, from coordinate 33,793 downwards.
TTTCCTTCAAAGAAAAACCATTTTGCTCAGTGTTTTAAGCTTAACTTGTTCAATGTAAGCAACTGCCTCCTAATTCAGTTTCTAATTTCCAGAAACATGGTTTCGATCCTTAATCAACAGTTACTTCTCATCTGTTATGTTTACCTCGTAAAATCATCAGGATTTATTCTACTAAATGAAGAGTTGACTTGCAAAACGGCTTACATCTATTTTGCACTTTTTGAGAAAGGGCAAAAAACGGCAAAAAATCCTGATAATGATTTAAGTAATTCTTTACTAATATTAGTCTTTAAAAATAAGGTGTAATTTAGATAATTCATTAAATAGTTTTTCATTAATTGGCTAATGATTTTTAGTTGAAAATGGATGTAAGCCGTTTGGCAGGACAACCCTTCAAATTTTAACTGTAGAACCACCTATCTATGAATAATGGGAATGCTTAATAAAAAAGTTACCATACATGGGCATTATGCCCTTTTATGCCTAATATGGTCATACACTGTCCATATTTGGGCATCAAAGTAACATTTTCGGGATTTTAACCCAACATTTTTTTTGCTAGGATGATGCACACGTTAAAGTCAGTAAGAATCTATCAAAAACTCATTTTTGAAAAAAAAAATGGTCTCTAAGCCGTTTTGCAATTCAGCTGTTCAAATATAGCTTTAATATTGCAAATGTAAACAATGAGAAAACAATGTTACTTTCAGACTCTTATGATATCCATGATATGTTCAAAATAATAAAAGTCGGGGAACAGAGGCAAAGTGGGGAAAAGAGGCATTTTTCAATAAACATGCCTTAAACGCGCACTTTTAAGGTGGATTTTTAAATATTATTTTTTGATTGATGTTATATTTATACTCTGAACCAATTCCAGTATGAAAATGTACATTTCTAAATCATACGTTTTACCATCTTTTGCCGTGTAAATTGGTAAATAATGATTAAACTAATTTTCGTTTATTTGTGGTATATGGACACATTTACTATGAGCTTAAAATGGTAAATAACATTAAAAGAAAGTATTATTTTGATATACTGTAGGGGACTCAAGAACATTAATTTCCAAAATAAACATAATTGGTGATATTAACACCCTAGGTTGGAAACCACTTGCTTATCGGCGTAAGATCAACTGACTGTCATTATTTCATAAAGCCAGTCCATACCAGTGATAGATCTACTCCACACGGTCCAACGTCCAACAAGAAGAACACACTCCAAGTCATTTCTTGAACTCCAAACATCCAAGGACTGTTCTATTCTTTCATCCCAATAACTCTCTTAGACTGGAACGCTTTACCACATCACATGATAAACATTGAGGACCCACAAATTTTCAAAGAACAACTACAAAAGCACCTTGAAAAAGTCTCAATCCAATACACTGAAGCGCAACCCGTGTTGGTTTTCCCCACTAGCGGTTTTTAAAATATCCGGATCCAGATCCAGAATATGAAGTAAGGTGCGATTGTATTTTGCACTATATGTAAATACCCAAAATATCATCATAGGGCATATCACTAGACCTCTGATATGACCTTTCACATTTTTGGATATAACTCATAGACCATACTACGGAGATGGGTAAAAGTATACTTTTTTATTATTCATGATGCGTGTGGAACACAATAGAATTGTTTTCAACATGATTTAACCAATTTCGAAATTTTACCCCGTTTTGGCAGCCATTTTGTTTTATGAAAATTATTTGCTGTTCCACCAAGTAGATTCTTCTAGATCTTTGATATGTTATTGTATATGTTTGTCTAATATTATCCTGTAAATATCATTACTTTTGCAATAATTTGTTTTACATATAGCTTTATTTTCAATAAAATGATTAGCCTAGATGGTTCAATCATTTGATCACAACTACGTTATCCTACGCAAAATATATAGTAAATTTATTATCCTGGAATCCAATTCTGACGAGGCGGATATAAATATAAACTTAAAAGATTCCACATTTCAAACAAGTCATGACGTCATAATTAAAGTAGAAAATACGTCACAATAATTGGAGACACCTCTGCGCGGCAAATCCGTGGAAGGAACAAGAAATCTTTATTTTGTTATTCCATGGTAAAAAAGCCACATTGAATTATATATTGACGCCATTCTAATTATATTTATATCTAATGGAGAAGCACCCTGAAAAACAACACAAACAAGCAGAGTAACAAGCATCAAAGTATTGATATAACACAACGCAATAAGATTTAAAGTATTATGGAAAGTGCATTTCGCAACACCAATACATTTATACCAATAAATTTGTCTTGCCGTTTTATGTTATAACTCCGCTTCGTAAGTTCCTACCTATGATTTCTACAAGCCTGCAGATGATATAAATTAATGTTTTTGATAATTTTTGGCACATCAATAAAGTCATATCAATTTTTAGTCGGAATGTATCAAGTCCTTAAACATGCGACACAAAAATGTCAAACCCATAGTTTTGGCCCAACAATTTCTGGAAAGCCTTTTTCTTGATTTTTTTTTGCTTTCTGGAATTTAAAAACAAATGTCTAGGAAGGGGTTTTTCATCTTTTTTATTTTAGCTTATTTTTAAAAAAAAATGCAAAAAATAAACAAACAATTTGCCATTTTGGTGGCAGCGATGGGATTTTTTTACATTTGTTGACCTATTTTTGGCATTTAAAATAGATAAAAATCAAATTTGAGAAAACACTATTCATGATTAGGTCTATTGTGTGAAATCTGTTCAGTGGTCAGTTGAAACGCTGGTATATTTAACCGTGTCTGTATTTTACTACATTGCCTATGACATTATTCGCCAAAATAATATACAAATATATACCGACTTGAAGATCTCTGGTTAAAACTATGGGCCTGAAGTGAAAAAACTTTAGCTATTTTACTGAGTGGCGTAGCTCCGAAGTAAAATAGCTGATCAATAAATACCATCATGAATGAGTACCAGATCTGAAAAATGTCAGTATATATTTCTTTTATACCGAATGAGTCAAAAAACTGCAATAGTTAAATGAAAGTCATATTTTAAGAACAAGAGATGTCATGAACATGAAATGTATATATCTAAATAGATCATAGATTGACCTTTAAAATGGTGAAAGAATGGGGGAAATTTGATAAAGGCGTCGTAGAGATACACTTATCTGAATAGGAAGACATAAAAATAGTTCTGTCCAACTGTCGTGCATATGTTTTATTTATGCAGGACACACTTATGATATTATCCTTTTCTCTTTTGTTTTTGGGTTCCTTGATAAGGGCTGTATGAGCTTGGTGGCCCTGAAAATTCAATATTGGGTTATACGTGGACTGGAACACGTTTGGCAGGGGATTTTATCCTCATTCTTACCGTTTGTGGTCTTCAAGATCTCTCTTTATTCAGGTTATGGACTGTTCCTGTTCTTTTAAATCCGTCTGAATTATATTATTAGATGGTGGATGCACGTAGTACACGCGATTAGGGGAATGCATCCCGGAATCTCCGTTTAACTTCTGCATGAGATTTCGTTGTGAAATAACCTCAGCAATTAGAGCAAGTTGCTCGTTGGTGATCTGATCTTGAGGCATATTGAGCAATGACTGACTGATAAGCCATCCCTTCTATGACAATACCCCACACATGCCGTTTTGCACTTGAAAACACCGCCTTAATTATCTTTTAAATGTAAATTAATAGATTAAGAGGAGATGACTTCAGATCACGGGCAAGGTAATCGGTTTGTGTTATTATTGAAGAGATGTTGGCAAGAAATTCAATCCAATATTGGTACTTAGTCGTTTGACGAGGCATGCTCAATTGGACAGAACTGTTTTCATACCATATTTTTCAAATAAGGATATCTTTGCAACGCCTTTATCAATTTTCACGATTCTGTCACCATTTGAAAGCTTAATCAATGACCTATTTAGAAATTAATATTATTTG
>JXSR01S005544.1:0-23168 GCA_000969725.1 Ophiothrix spiculata | reverse complement strand
TAAACATTTCAATAAAAAGGGTATTTCAATAGAATCGAATGCCTTTTGAAAAATTCAGAAATTCAGCTGCTGGAATTGCTAAGTTTCCATATATGCAAATTCCTGTTACAACAATCTAAATTATAAAAAACATTAAATTGAAATTGTCTTATTGTTTATTCTATTTAGTAGCTTGAATCTAAAGATATCAGACCAGTTGTCAGTAGTTATTCCGTGCCTATACCAATATTGTATGCATGTTGCATATGGATTAAGTTTTGTTGAGTATATTATAAATAGTCTTATTTTGAAGTACATAAAGATGTTTTAGTTTTTTTGTAAACATTGGTAAACTTTAAAAATAGTACGTGTGCTCTTCTTTTGTGTTCCTATAGGCTTCTGTTTTGAATTATGTTTTTTAGATTTTTATTAATCGAAACATGTAACTTATATAAATCAAACATATTTGTTGGGAACGTAATTTTATCATTGTTTTTGCAATTAAATTCGTGTAAAACATTCAATCCCCCCATAAGGTTCAAACCAATGATTTATAATTCTGTTCCAAACACTATTCTTATTTTCCAACATTCTGGATATCCATTTTATTTGTAAAAAGTTAATTTGACTTCTGATATTTATCATTTGCAAACCTCCTTCTTCCATTATGCTTTGACCACTGGCTTTGACACAATATTTCTTCTGACCTTTTCTTTTGCTGAACCCCAAAGGAAATTATCGATAAGTTTGGTTATCTCTTTAATAATGTAGTCAGGGACTTGAATGCAAGCAGCGTTATACAGAATTTGAGAAACTGTGAGGGTTTTTATAATTGCAATATTTCCATAATAGGTTAGTTTTCTGGCTCTCCATCTGTTTAATATGTTTTTTTTTTTAATTTGTTTACTTTTGGCTTCCAATTTAAATTTTCCACTAGATTTTTGTCTTGACCGAAATATATACCAAGACTTTTATCTATGGTTCTTCTGTCCACCTTATCAGATCTTTGCATATTAAGTTGTTATAATTTCCTAAATAACTTCTGTTTTTGTTTTATTCATAACAATTCCCGATATATTGCTAAATCTGTCTATTTCATTCAACACTAGTTTATCTGATGTCATATTATCTACGAATATAGTGGTATCATCTGCCATTTGCATAATCTGAACTTCTAAAGTAGGATCATCATTTATTTTAAAAACTTTAATGATTTGACTATTTTTGATATTCAAGGACATAAGTTCTACCGATATTACACATAAGAGTGCTGATAATGGACAGCCTTGTCTTATACCTCGCCTAATCTCGAATGATTTTTGATAAAAGTTTCACAAAATCCAAATTTACCTAAACATTTCAATAAAAAGGGTATTTCAATAGAATCGAATGCCTTTTGAAAATCTACAAATAAAGACTCCCAAAAAAGTATCGCCTCATCTCAAAGAAATGGCTCGTGCGCCAATACGGTACTCGCAAACGTAACTTAAAGAATTTATGTATACGCGCTGAAATTTCAGCTTTCATTTGACCCCTTATTTTTGACAATTGACTGAGAAACATTAAAGTTATGAACGTTTAAATCCCTCGAGATCGATTTGTAAAAGTTGCTAATTTCATTTTTCGCACTGTACAAACCAGTAACGCAAAGAGTAAGGATGATAATGAGGTTAGTTTAGTTACTGGAACACGCGGTCATAGGTATCTAAGCATTATCCATCAACAATGATCAAGAGATGGATTTTTTTCGTTAATTCATTGTTATAAATAATGAATAAACGACATAAAACGAGAGAAACGACATTCAATTGGTAGTCATTACTGGCATTAAAGACATGGTGCAGGTACCAAACCACACAGAGGACGAATAACGGTGCGCGATGTTTTTTTAAGGCTGGTAATGCTTACCAGCTGAATCTGAAGTTTTATATTGTTTCTCATCATTAATAAGATGAAAACAAAAACAATATCTTGATGGATGATGGTTAGAATCCAATGACACATGGTTTGGAAAAAAAACCGCGAGCTTCAGTGACTAAACTCACCTCATCTTGATCCTTAGGTCTGCACTACTGGTTTGTACAGTGCTAAAAATGAAATTAGCAACTTTTAAAAATTGACCTTGAGGGTTTTAAATGTTCATAACTTCAGTGTTTCTCAGTCAATTATCAGAATTTCCAGGTGATCTATTATGTTTGAATTGTTTAACTACATAGGAACACTCATTTAAGATCAATCCGGACCTTCGCATAAAACAAAATCATCGCCATCGCCAAGTTGACTAGTTTCTGTGTTGTTTACATAGCTATCAATATTACCTGTATCGATATTTTTGGAAGAGTAAAGCTTTTCATAATAATCAACAGCTTCATTTAAAAGCTCATCAGTTGCTGTTAATCGTTTCCCTTTGAAACTACTTTTATTTGAACTCTATGAAAGCATTTATATGATATGTCAACACATACTTAATGTCATCACTTTTCCTCTTATTTGTAGACCAATGTCAGGATGACATAAAATTATCAGAAACCGGCGAAATTGTAGCGTTGACAAACCCACATTACCCGGATGATACCCCAGCTGTACCCGGACTACATTGCAAATGGAGCATATCTGCACCAAAGACCTTCCAACCCGGATACATAATGGTTGGATTGAAAGACGTCGATACGGATGGCAGATTTAACATCACAGTTGGAAATTACGTCTGGAAATTTCCAGGTTCCAAAGGATTATTGTCGCTTTCTGCTAATACTAACTGGAAAAATATGCTGATTGAATATAATTGTTCGTCAAGGAAATATTCTAGGAAATTTAAACTCAAAGTCTCGTGGCAGGAGATCGAAATAAATCGTAGGTATTTCAATATTTTTTCCAATAAGATTTTCTAAATAAGTATCTATATTTGTATTAGAGCTTTCTTAATCACAAGGTTCTGTCAGGAAAATGATAACTGTTTAATTGGTTAAAGCAGGCACCACCTACATATATCTGGTAAAACAATAATATAAGCGTCTTTTCAAAGCATATAATTTATTATTTCAAAATTTCCAAAATATTGCTTTATTGGATTGGCATATTTGACCAAAGCCAACACCTTTTAACACCCTTTTCTGAAGTACTTTTTGAACACTAGTGTCCATTATGCGTCAATTACATGTTCTAGAACACTTAATGGACGCTACTGTTCAAAAAGAGCTTCAGAACCAGAAAAAGATGTTAAAGCGGATGTGTTCTAGAACATGTAATTCCGCATGGCAAAAGTGTGCACAAAATGTTCTCCTTATTAATGTTTAGTTAGCTTTAAAGCAAAATATTATATAATTTATTACTCGTAAGTTGTATTTTACTTACGTAAATGCATATATAGCCAAAAGTATAGCCTGAATTTATGCAACAAGATTTATCCATAAGTGCAACTTGACGATTATTCGTATGTTTTATAACTGCAGAAACTCTGAGTCATATCTGTAAGGACGACGGTATACCATGTAACCGATCAACGGCAATCGGACACGTATGCTACGACCTTGAAGAAAGATGCAATGATAAAGTCGTGTGTCCGGACAGTTCGGACGAAAAAGATTGCGGTAAGAGCAAACCTGCTATTATTAGTACAAACATAGCAAAGTAAATGCGCACCATGTGCAAAGATACTTCTTTTAGACGTCAAAATTCAAGTACCATAATCATGATAATCTGGGGCCATGGGGTGACTCTGAGGCCGAGGTGACCTTGAACAAAACTTGGACAAGGGGGTTCTGAAAACACACATTTCGCCTGATAGTGGTTCATTTTTTAAGGATCTCGACCATCAATGGTAGACGAGATGAGTCGTTGTCCAAAATTGGTTTTAAGTCATCCGGGCGTTCAAAGTCACCATAGATTTCATACCAAATATCGTACCTAACGGTAATAAAAATCCATTTAAAGGGAAAGCTAGCCCCATTTACAGATGGATAATAAATATGTGTTTATTAGAATTAGAATGATTATAATTTATTCCGTCCAAAAAAGTGGCTGGTTTTCGAAGATTTGTTTGTTTGATCGCTCATTTTCTATGGCAAAGTGTTTGTTTAATAATCATTCTATTTCATTTCACATGCTTGTGGGCCAGGGGCGTCGAGGAAAATAAAAGTGGTGCGGCCTGTAACCCATTAGTTATCAAAAATAAGTAAACAACTAAGCCGAAGAAGAAAGTAGTTACTAAAAACGAATATATACAGTACTATTTTATGGATAATGATGCCAGGACCATAATAAAACACATTAAATTAATCTAAATTAATTAATCTTCATTTTTTCTGGCTGAAAAGTGGTGCGGCCAAAGCCCACATGGTTCCGACCGTCCGACGCCCCTGTTGTGGGCCAATATTTGGTTCACAAAGTGACACGTGCGCCAATTATATCAATTAGGTGCGTAGGTTCATACCGGGTGAAGACTTTAAACTAAACATTTGTATAAATCAATGTATGTTTTTTATAACTTTTAGATGAATGCAAAGGCGCCCCAAATGTGGATTTAACTGACACTCCTGAAGGAGCGATGGTGTTGATTACCTCACCTGGCTGGCCCGGGAAATATAGCAACAACGCTGAATGTGTGTGGAAGGTTAATGCACTACCTGGATTCGTGGTTACAGTCAAGATCCTTCACTTTCAAATGGAATATCCGCATGATTATCTTCAAATAGGTAATATATTATCTAGCTTTACGAACCCTTTGGCAAAAAATGACAAAAAACTGATGAAGATTTTGTCCAGAAATACTCTTATTTCCATCAAAATTGATATTTGTTTACTAATGTTCAAAATGTAATAAATTTTACCCAACTTTTGACCTTTCACCTAGGAAATAGTTCAAAATCATTGCTGCACTCTTAAAAAGAAAGGATCAAATTGATCCGATCAAACACACTCTTTTTTGATCCGAAAAGGATCAAATTTGAGGAGAATTTGGATCAAAATTGATCCGGAAAAGGGTAAGCTCATATTTGATACTTTATCGGATCAATTTGATCCTTTCTTGAGTGTGTACTAAAAGTCCTGATTTTTGTCAACGCCCTTTTCAAGTATAAATGACAAAATTTCAATAACTTCTGATGATCCGATTTCAATGAAAATTTGGCAGGTTGAACTATAGATATCAGTAATGGAATTATGTGTGTTATTCAAAATTTACCATGTTGTTAAATAGTCGTAAACATATGGCAATTAAAACAGTTGTTTCATTATGGTCGTATTCGCTGTGGTAAAATGACGTCAAATATTGACTAAATTTTGATAAAAAAATTATTATTTCAACATAAAAGAGTTCCAATGTTACTCTGTTAACCATACATATATTTTGTGTGGCATTAAACATTGAAAACACACGTCACCTTCATCTAAAAGTTTGGTAAAAACCATAAAAAAGAACACCGACTTTAGATACTTGAACTTAAAAAATCTTTTTTTTTACATTTTGCTTTGAAGTAACATGTCCAAAATGAGCATTATTCAAGAACATCATAATCGTACAAGTAATTACTAGTTTGGTACTCACATAAGACAGTGGTCCTTTAAAAAAAATTCGAGCATGTGGTAGTCTTGCGTAAATGTGTCTTCTGTCCAAGAACAGATTTAGCTAGATTTGCCAATTCACAATAATCGTAACTCTCAAATTGTTGCAAACTGTCCACTGAGCATGTGAGCAAACGCAAACATTGGTGCTTTTATCTTACAACGATTTATTATACCAGCCAAAATTACTAAAAAAAAAGGTGCGGAATCCTGAACACCTAAATAAAACTACACCACATTTAGAGTTTGAAGTTCAGTTTGACCTTACGATGATAGTGACACTGTGTAATAAAGACAAATTAAAGCTATTATATCACAATGTAAAACCATAGAGACCCTTGTAAAATTCACTACCTACTATCATCTGAAAAATCTCAGGCTAGAATCTCACAAGAATTTTCATACAGGAAAAGTAGGAACAGCTGGTTAAGGTCGCCGCAGTTTGTTACTCTATATACTATGCCTTTTCACATGTAGTAAATTACATCTCCTTTACTTTCAGGTAATTCACACGACCATTTGACAGAAAAATGGGGAGTAGTACGCCTCTCAGGGCTCACTAAATTGCACTTGATTATTTCTTCTCATCATGAAGTTCATTTGAAATTCGTCTCCGATGACACTGTCCGGCAAGATGGATTCCTAGTGGGCGTGGCACCCCTTAACCATTCACGAATTGCAGGTAAAGTTCATGTTATGATCTTCTGTTTTTATGTTTATTGGTGCCATTAGCGGCGCATCAGCAACATTTTTGAGAGTGGCAGAAGTAGAGTCAAAGTAATTTTTCCAATTATACCATCGTCTTCGCAGAAATTACTATGTGCACTCCATATAAAACTGTTTATCGGTATACCAGGATACTAGGATATGGAAAGCTACAAAATAAGAGACGGCAAATATGATAATCATACAGGTAGCAGGGGTAGTTGGGGAATACTGATATGCTGGTCACCTGTCCTTATTTATGTTATTCTCTCACGAACACGCACTGTAACGAGTCTCACTGCTGTTCTATAGTCAACTTTAGGCTTTCTGTTTATTCCATGTTCTTAAGAGTAGCATCTTATATCACTCGTCTAAGGCTATGCTCCAACAGTCCTGCACTTCAACTTTCGTCTTGCTTTTAACCACTGACTAGGCCATGGAGACTATCAGTGTAGCCTCACAGTGCAACGTTGTCTATTTTTGCGGGAGAAGAGGAAGTATTGCTTTATGCCTACGTACAATGAGGAGGATGAAACTGGTTGTGATGATCCATAAATCATAAGCAACTTGATCTAAGTGGAATAATGCTATACAAAACCCGATTGTGGGAGATCTGTAATTAATGTGACTTTGCATTTCTTGTACTATTTTGCAATTTCAGAACCTTGTGAAGACAATGAATTCGGTTGTGTAGACGGAGGAGGCGTCTGTATCGATCAAAATGCTGTGTGCGATGGACACCAAGATTGTATCGGTGCTCAAGATGAGATCGGTTGTGGTAATGGCACACGATGCATATCGTGCTTGAATGAAATTTACAGAAACGATGAAACATTGTCGTTAAGTTTTTTAATGATTCGTTTATATTGTACTGTTTTATTCACAAGTGATGTCAGTAGTTGGGTATATATGACCCGGGTATGTACCAGATTTATTAAAGCAATATCCAATGATAGCGAGAAGTTATAAATAATGTATATTGGAAAAAAATTGACACAATTTAGAATAATTTGTTGTATCTTGACCAAGATTCAGCTCAATTGCTATGTTATTCACCATGATATAAACACCGATACTATAGTCCAAATAACGTCCAAGAATTTAGCCATCTCCCTTTGCAACTATTATCTTGAAATACTGCTTCAATTAATTATAAGTACGATTATTCTCATTTTCAGAATCTATAAATTGTGATGGTTTCTTGTGTAAATCGCGACCTGCTCTCAACTTTACATTATGTGTGCCTCAAGTAAATGTGTGTAATAGGCAAAATGACTGCCCTGGAGGAGAAGACGAAACACTTTGTCGTAAGTTGACCCTGGGACTGGTTCTATGAAACCGCCACGACTTCCTGGATAGTCAATAACGCTGAAATGGGCGTTATTTTTGAATTTGACGGAGTTTAACTGAGGATCCCCCTGAAGATGTCAAGGGTTAGTTGGGAACGGTTCTCCAGCAGAATGGTGTTGAGGATGGGTTAAGGAATGAAAAGAGAAGAAAAGCGAAGTTTATGTAGCTGAAGCTAAAAGTGTGACACTTTTAGTACGATAATATATATCAACTACTACAGCTTAATGGGTCTTTGAAAGTAAACTTTCAGCATAAGAAATCATAATCTAATAACCGTTTCCAGGTCTGCCATTCTTAAGAATTAAATAGACTTCTTTCACACAATTATTGAGTAGTCTACTCTTTGTTAAATTCAATTATCGTGTGTGAATACAGAAAAATACTAAGTATCCGTTTCAGAATAGGCTGTGTTTCATATAAGTTTCGTTTTTTTCTTTGTAGATATAATTGGATGTCCGTTCGGATGTAATTGTACATATACCACAGACAACACAAACAGCATGCACATTATATGCTCTCATGGATGGAACTTTTCGAGTATTCAAATTGCTTCACAAACTGCCCATGTTATGTAAGTCCCAACGTCAGTTATAATAATATATTAAAAATATATTTGAAAACTAATAAGAATTATTTTATCTTATCAAAAATGCGAAATAGGGTTACCAATGGTACATACTTTTCTCTCCTGTAGGGAACTTTTCGGAGGTTATGTCATTGAATTGGAACCTGGAACATTTAAACCCCACAATGAATTGAAGTCGTTGTAAGTTAACTACAATATCCGTAACAGCAACACAGTATTACATGTTATCATGGTATTTCACATGTTGTAACTTGACGTACATCTGTCGTTGTATAATACCGGTATTGAATGTTCAGTGTCGAAAACAAGTATTCTTTCCTATAGATAAAAAATAATGTGAGGCAAATGTTTACAAAGCATAATAAAAGGGTGATAAAGAAACTTAATGTTAGTATCAAATGGATACTTTTTGACATTTTCAGATCACTGATGAATAACTACATTGAGGTAATCAAGCGAGGGGCATTTGCAGGACTTATAAACCTGACGTGGCTGTGAGTATTTCTACCTTATTGATATCTTATCAAAACAGAAGTTAAGTCTTTTCAAATCTCATTGTAAAAATTGTCGTAAAGCCATAAATGCCATGCGTACTTTTCCAACTTGCTAATATCATGATAATATTTTAGAAGCAAAACCTTACAAGTTGCATGTCTGTAGCATATGACTGTGTACATTTTATATCATTACAGAGATTTATCATACAATCCAATCACGATGCTGGAATCTAACACTTTTAGGGAATTACAAAGACTATCAGGTCTGTAAGTAATATAAACTGTTGTTGGTATAATCATGATAATAATGCAAGGAAGTAATTTCTGGTGGAGTTTACAACAATGATGTAGGTAAAAGATTTAGTTCTTGGAGAACTCTCGTTCTTTACAATTCGTCATTTATGTATTCAGCATGTTCAGAGAGGTATATAAGTATTTAATACTTCGTGTTAACAAAAAAATGTATGTCACTCACCGAACCAAATGTTACCCTATCAGAATTTCCATAGTATATCGACATCAGCAATAAACTGTATATAGTTTCACACCATGGCAATGGATGGTTTTCTGCATCTTTTGTATTGTCATAACTGAAGGTTGAATAAATCTGCGTTTATTATCATTAGTCAAATTAACCAACCCGATAGGATGAATTTAGGCAATGGATAAAACAAAAATTCAAAAAAGGTAAGTTCAAACAACTAAACTTGTTTATATCATCTGTTGTTTTTCCTATACAGAGTGCTATCAAATGTGCCTGTTCGTCAAATTCAGAACTTTGCATTCAATGGACTCAAATCGTTGTCAACAATGTAAGTGATGCATACCATAAACCTATATGGGTAATATAAAAACGGTGCAGCAATAGCATACTAAATACAATGAAAGGAAACGAAATGCAACCTAACCTGGATAATACAAATATAACAGGTTTACATGGATAATGCATGCATGGTGCAGCAAATTGATTACAACCTATCCCATACAATGCTTATATTACTAGAAAACATGCAAAATGCAAACATGGTGCATAGAATCTATCCTGGGTAAAACAAATACAGCAAGTTCACCCGGGCACTGCAAACATGGTGCTGCAAGTGCATACAATCAGTACCGGATAATAGAAATACATGTTCACATGGGTAATGCACAAACACAGTCCAGCAAAGCGCATACAACCTGTACCGGGTAATGCTTATACAGCAAGTTCATGAAGGTAATGCAAACAGTGGATTAGTTCAAAATGCAGCAATGTGAATACACAGTGTCCCAGTTAATGCAAATAAAAGACGTTCACATGGATAATGCAAACAGTGGGCAACAAAGCGCATACAAACTGTTCCAGGTAATACAAATACAGTAAGTTCACATGGGTATTGCAAACAGTGAGCAGCAAAGCGCATACAACATGTACTGGGTAATGCAAATACAGCAAGTTCACATGGGTAATGCAAACAATGGGCAGCAAACCGCATGCAACCTGTACCGGGTAATGCAAATACAACAAGTTCACATTGGTATTGCAAACAGTGGGCAGCAAAGCGCATACAACATGTACTGGGTAATGTAAATACAGCAAGTTCACATGGGTAATGCAAACAATGGGTAGCAAAGCGCATACAACCTATACCAGGTAATGCAAATACAGCAAGTTCACATGGGTAATGCAAACAATGGGCAGCAAAGCGCATACAACCTGTACAGGGTAATACAAATACAGCAAGTTCACATGGGTAGTGCAAACAATGGGCAGCAAAGCGCATACAACCTGTAACGGGTAATGCAAATACAACAAGTTCACATGGGTAGTGCAAACATTGGGCAGCAAAGCGCATACAACCTGTACCGGGTAATGCAAATACAGCAAGTTCACATGGGTAATGCAAACAATGGGCAGCAAAGCGCATACAACATGTACTGGGTAATGCAAATACAGCAAGTTCACATGGGTAATGCAAACAGTGGGCAGCAAAGCGCATACAACATGTACTGGGTAATGCAAATACAGCAAGTTCACATGGGTAATGCAAACAGTGGGCAGCAAAGTGCATACAACCTGTACCGGGTAATGCAAATACAGCAAGTTCACATGGGTATTGCAAACAGTGGGCAGCAAAGCACATACAACCTGTACTGTGTACTGCAATTACAAAAGGTTCTCACAGGAAATGCAAACACAGTACAGCAAAGTGCATACAACCTGTTCTGGTTAATGCAAATTCTAGAAGCTCACATGGGTAATAAAAACAGTGTAACAAAGTGAATACCTGTCTATATTAATGCACATACAAAAATGTTTCCATGGGCAATGCAAACACAGTGTAGGACATTGCATACAACTCAACTTCTCTCCTTGCACTACACTAGACGTGAATAGCTTAACATAGCTTACAAGCTCATCTCAGTCATTGTTAACTCTTTTACAGTACCTTTATCACTAAAAATGCCCTGTTGGTATTTTATCCCTGGAATCAATTTTATATCACTGTTGTACTATTGAGTATAATTATGTTCTGATGTTGTATTTTTAATGATATCTGCTTGTATGTCAGTCAGATGTTGTTTTTGAAAACTTTACTGATAAAAATTATAGCAGTTAATGTATTAATATAGACGTTTATAGAATATCACAAGATTTGTATCGATGTAACATAAATTATTTTGTATATTTAGGGTCCTTATAACAAACACATCATTGCCTGTAGAAGTTGGCTATGCAGGATTTTATGGACTGGATCATTTATCAAAATTGTAAGTTGATGCAATGTATTTTATTATATTAAAATCAAATTACTATCCTACTGCCAATGGAGAAACTAAAACTCTAAAAGAAAACCATTTACACAAAAGCACCAATAATCAGGTTCAGTCTGTGGGATATATCGTTCTCAATTTATATCATTATAGATGGGTGTTATGACTTGATTTTTCTTGTTCGCTGTTGCTTTTTATCACTATAAACATGTACAACTCTTGCCTAAGTAACATATCTCAAGCCTCCGACATATGTAAACAACTTCAAAATAAAGTTTGTTGTGCTGCAATATAACAAGTATTCTGTTATGAGCTACTTGTCAAATCCCACGAACTACTTTACCATTTGGAATAACTTTAGAATAGACCTCGCACCTTTAATGAAGATTACAAGTATGATTATTAAATCAATGTATGTAGTAATTTAGTCACAATTTCATTTCTGTTTTGCTAGCTATGTGGACAATCATCGACTTTGTTGCGACTTTGAAGAGGATGGACCATCACAGTGCATCTCTCTTGAACCAACACCACCGTTGTTTGTTTGTGGAAGTATAACTCAAACACCATTGTTAAGACTTGTTGTGTGGACAATTGGATTTGGTGCACTCATCGGAAATTTAATTGTTCTTGTATGGAGAAGTAATCGCGTTATTTGTGGTAAACATGGAGATGATGTTCTACGCGTTCAGTCATTTCTGATCTGGAATCTTGCCCTGGCTGACTTCATGATGGGTATTTACATGATTATTATTGGTGTTGCAGATGCAATTTATGGTGATCGTTATTACGTTTACTCAGAAGTATGGAGGAGCTCCCTGTCTTGCAAATTTGCTGGCTTCATTTCTTTGGTTTCAAGTGAAGCATCTGTATTTTTCATTGTACTTATCAGTGTTGATCAATTTATCAAAGTTATGTGGTCGGCAAAAGGCAAGCGTATAACTTGGTTGGTTGCTGTGCTTCTTGTTTCGGCAACATGGGGTTTTTCGATTATAATTGGCCTTGTTGGAGTATTATCAGCCAGCCCTGACTCTGATGTATATGATCTATCTGATGTCTGTATTGGACTACCTTTGATAACTCGCCCAAGTGATTTCAGCATCATGGAAGGAGATGTTGCGAACCCTCTAGGTAATCGCACATTGACAGTCAAAGTTCCTGGTGGAACTAAACCTGCTTGGTATTTCTCTATTGCAATTTTCTTGGGTCTAAATCTCATCTGTTTTGTTGTAATTTTTGTGTGTTATGTATGTATTTTTAGAAAAATCAAAAAGATGACAAAAGCAGCAATGAAAGTCGAAGGACAATTTGTTGATATGGTAAAGGGTAAAAATGGCAAAGATGGAGTATCTGCAACTGGAAACGATGACTGTAATGAACTAGAAGAAAAGGTAGGTGATAAAGAAGGAGATGTTAAAAATGGACTTGAATATATTACAAGATATTCTAAATCGGATGAAAATAAAGAAGTCTTAGAGGACGATTCGAAGTTGGAATCGGAAGATGTGGTCTACAAAAATGAACTTAAGGCAGCTGATGATGACGATTTGAAAAAGACAACAGACGCGAATAACACAAACACGACACAAAAACTACAGGGTGTACAAGAGAACCAAATTAACATCAAGGAAGATTTAACTACAACTGACTCTGGTTGTCATGATATTGGTGATCAGATATCTACAATAGATAAGGAGAATTCGGGACAAGGCAAGACTGATATCTCAATAAAAGACGACAACAAAGAACTTGATTGGCGACTCACAATAGTGAAAGATCAAGAACTTGCAGAGAAAGAGAAAGAACAAGAAATGACAGAAGAATATGTAAAAGAAACCGATGAGCATTATGATGAAGATGATGAAATGCATTCAAACGAGGAACAAATTTCTAAAATGGCACGCAAGATGTTTATGATAGTGTTAACAGACTTCTGCTGTTGGATGCCAGTGATCATTATGGGTATATTAGCGCAGTGTGGAGTTAACATCCCTGTTGTGGCATATGTTTGGACTGTTGTTGTCATACTCCCTATCAATTCATCTGTCAACCCATACCTATACACCTTTTCAACTTGTAAGGTAGATGATCCAGTTGATGAGCTTGGAGAACGAGAGGATAGTGTTTCGTCTGATCAAGGAGTTTGCCAAGCAAGGTATGTGGAGGAAGGAGTCGGTGGATTGAGGCCTGGTGAGGATATTGCTCAAGAGACTGATGATGATAAACGAGAGTATACCTATGTGGAGGGACCAGCAGAGGAGGCAATCTATGAGGAGATACCTGAGGCGACTAAACAGCAACCTGTTTATGATCACATTCAGGCAGAAGAAAATGATGGAAACTGCAATGTAGGTGAAGTGAATAAAGGATTTCAGTGAGTCACACAAACACCACCACATATTTGCTCTATGCAATCTACTAACATGACTTGTGTACAAATGCAAACGTTTTCAAGTTCATTTCAGAGAAATTTACTCCAGCATTTGTTCTTTTTACAAAATTGTTATCTGAATGATATTATGACTTCATTTTGTCATGTGCCTTTGTGTTTTGCAAAAGCCTTATTAATTTGAAGAAACTGCAGTGCAGTGTAAGTTTAGGCTAAAAGGTGCGTGCCATGTACATAATCACAAATTTGGGTACATACTAAATTGGAAAGTTGGTCTCTAAATGGTATTTTTAGAAATATCTTATAATACACTAGACGGTTTGATTAACCATAAGTGTGCACCTATACTTTAATCAACACTAAATAGGCGGGAATTATGCAGCTTTCCTTCATCTTCAAGAAAAACATAATCCCACTTACACACACACGACCTAGATACTTATGCATGAGTCACACGTAAAATGCGTGATACGTTTCCTGCAGTTTTGATGTGTTCAGCTACGCACAGGCTTATCTGTATCAATACACGATGTGAAGAGGCCCGCTTATTTGGTGTTGATCAAAGTATACATTACTTGTTCACAGCCTGACACTAGTATAACTTTGCATTAATAAATGATGGTTAAAATGGTTCAACTGCTTAAAACATATGCTTAGACTTGGCCAATACTGTGCAGCCAAAATATCATACGCACATTCAATCTTTATCCAGGAGCAGTTGAAAGGACATGAAACATGTTGTCCAATACCTGGGGTCCCATTAAGTATACTAACGGCCATAGTACCATCTCCATTTCTTACAAATTTTGGCCAAACTTCACTAATGTGTATGTTTGTGGGTGGGTGGGGGAGCTCTACGTATACCATTCCTCCTACATTAATGAGTCTGAATTAACTCTCCAGTGCTTTCTACATACTGGTACTTAATTATTTCTACATGGGAGGAACAAGGTGGATAAAGAATCTTGCTCAAGGATTCAAATGATGGCCAGATTGGGGCTTGAACCCACAACCTCTTGATTACAAGTGCACTGAGCCACAGTGCTCCATAACTTTAATACAGATTCACCAAATTTGATAAAGACATGGTGGCAAGTCTTTTTTAGAGTTATATAATGTGAGCCAGTTACATGAACTGCAGCAAGAAGACAGTTGCAAGCACAAATCTAGATGTAAGTTTGATCCTAGTAAGTACAAAATATTTTCCTTTGGTATGGAAAATATAAGAATAATCAATATAATAATATATTAACGATATACTTTAAAATTCTGATAAAGTCCACAACATGTTTTGCTCTGAAACATGTTCTTTATCATTACATCAACAGAGCTACTTTGCTGAGGAGATAATAAAATTAAAGCTGCGTTCATTTTAAATCAGAGGCAATGACAATTTGTTAAATATTCTTATTAAGCTGTGTATAAAAAGTAGCACATATGACAGGAACTGGAAAAATGTGGACTATATCAGAACTTAATAGTATACTATCAGTAAATATAATTAATTTACTTCACTCACAAATATATGTAAATTAGAAAGGGAGCTAGAAGAGATGGAATCACAGTGACAAAATTATTATATATTCCCTGACAGTGATCAACAAAAGTATATAACAGTTAAGAAATTACTTGTAAGTGGTGATTATATAATGCAAATATATACAACTGTACCTCACCAAGAATACCTTTATTTTTGTATGTATTTTTACATCGATATGCCTATTGGAGGTATTTAACACCTGCAAATATCATCAAAGGAGCACTTTATAGCACACTGTAGACATGCCACTTTATAGAACACTGTAGAATGTAGATGCAGCTGGTTCGAAAAAAAATGTAGATAAATGAATGACCATTGCATGGTTACATATCATTATTGTTTAGATTAGACCCTAGTTGAGTTGTATAGGCTATTAAGTACAGCAAATTTGTTGTAAATTTCCCAGAATAGGGGCGCTGATATAGACAGAAAAGACGTATGGATATGCAACTATCATTCTAACAGTCTAACTGTTAGAAGAAAAGAAAGAATTATTTAGGCTAATCGCCAAAGATAACCCAAGAAATCCTCTAATGAAGCCTATTTCTATTGGGGTCCAAGATCTTTCTTTAATCAGTTTTGGATGCAGGAAGACTGGAGTACCTGGAGAAGAACCTGCCAAACCCATGACTCATTGCTGGTGCAAACCAAGGGAAGTACCACTGAACTAACCCACATCCCTGTTAGGGTCATGTTTTTTTTTTATTGTGGGGTACATTTGTGTTACATGTGCCAAAATGAGAAAAACTGTATCAGTTTCCAGTTATGACTTAATAACTCAAAAAGTTTACACTGGAACCATATAAAAGTATATATATTCTGAAAGAATATGGTGCAGCGAATGCAAAAAAAGTAGTTAAGGTCAACATATACAGGGTGGCCCATATGTTATACAGAGTGTAACATGCAAAAATAGGTAGAAAATCTAAATCTCGTTATGAGCCCCACCAGTGAATATGGAATGGTAACTTCATATTCTAACTATTGGTTAGTGTACTTATGTAAATTACCCACCCAGTCATATAACATTCATTAATTAGCTATGTTTCATATGTACATACAGGGTGGCTCAAAAAACATGTCATATTTAATGAGATTTTAATTGGTACACTAATCAAAATATATATGCTGGGTTTTTAAGGTGGATTATGACTAATTATAACATTTGCAAAGCTAACATTATTGACAGACACATGATCCATTCACTTTCAATGATTTTGGATTCAGGGTGTCCAAAAAACAAACATTTTGCAATGTATACTGCAATATACACGCTATTTTTATTTTCATTTACCTTGTTGTACATTTTACTAATTACTTATACATGTTATTTGGGTATTTTCTTTGAAATTGATGCATTTTCTTGCAAAAGATACTAAAACTAGACAAATAATGCCTAATTTTTGCAAAAAAATATGTACCGTATCCATATATACGGGGTGACTTTTTAGGTCCGTATGGATAATAATTAACCCATAAAAACTTGATTAAGTGTTTTTGTTTATTTAATTTGGGCCATGAATGTCAAATAGGCTGTTTAAGTAGCAGTGTGTGCAACTTAATAGTATAAAAAGAACTAAAACAGTCTTTAAAATTAAAGTAATTTACAAAATTGTTGTAAACCAAATTAAGCTATATTTATATAGGCCTACATATACTCAACATTTTGCCTTAAATTTATCTCATTTATTAAATATTTTAAGTAATTAAAAATTTTAAGACATCATTATATCAGTAAGTAACACTATCAGTTAGGAAATAATTAAAAAAAAAACCTCTTTCAAGATGTAAATAACCCAATGCTAGAGACATCAAATATCAATACTTTAGTCCTCCTCCTCCTCAACCTCCTCCTCCTCAACCTATTCCACCCCTGACTAATTCCATTTAATGAACTATTGTAATTCATTGAGATTTATTGTGATATTTAGAACTAGATTAGATTTGCTTTAAAACTTGAAATACTTGCCATTTCTATAATATATATTCTAATGATAATCTAAATATTCTTTTAGAATTAATTGCCAAATATTGTATAATTTTGTTCACAACATACAAATGTAAATTCATTGAAGATCACCATGTTGCATGTTTGTGGCTTTACTAGATAGCCAGAAAGAATCTTAAGATTTCATTTCATAGTGAATAAAATGAACTTTGTTATGAGATCATTTCAAATTGATAATCTATAACGGAAGTTCTGACACATGTGCTTTATTCATGTGCTATCGTCAACTTGTACACACATTTTATTAGGGATAACTTCTGCTCTAGATTACCGACTGAAATGAAACAAACCTTAAATTTAAAAATTAAAGGAGCATGGTCCGATTGGTTCAAATTTTTGAGATTTTGGTACAAAAATATTGGTCATATTTTCTCATAACCCATATGAAATTTCACAGCTCAGCTATGTACCCTTTTGGAGATACGTATGAAAATGTGTCTAATTATTGTTACCATAATTAATTTATACAGTAACGTATAGGCAAATTTGAAATACAAAATTACCCATAAAATCAAAACGGTTTGACCAACTCACCTGAAATTTAAAACTTACACCACTTTAGTGGTCATCTTTCATATGACATTGAAAACTACATTTTGAAAAATTTGACCAAGCTCCTTTAACTCATGAGGTATGAAAGCACCTTTACATCCTTTCTGACATTTAGTAAAGCCAAAACATTAACATGTAATTAAAAGAGAGCAGGGCTTTTATTTACAGTGACCTATCAGTGTTACTGACTAAATTTGAAGTAAGTTGTTATAATGAATTGTATTGTCGATTAGGGGTTGTTGATCCTTTGATTATCATTTGCTGATGTATTGGGAATTACAAGGAAGCAAAAATCACTGAATAAGGTCACTTTTCCTTTAAAAAGTGCAATGTAAGGTAAATAATGGGTCAATGTATATCTATAGGTTTGTAATCCTGATTTGTTAAAGGCATGCAATCTGCATTTTTTACACTTGATGTTCTTTGATATTACTGGTATTCAAGAAATAAATATGAGCATGCCCACCACTAAAAATGTTGCGTTGTTTGTTCTTAATATGTATAAATCAAATGGGGTGCCCTTTAGAATCCTTGCAATGTACCCTGCATAACTGGTGTAGAAGCAAATCATACAAAGATGCAACACAAAATTGATATCAATTCTATCAGATTTATTGATGCCAGACTGCATTACATTGTATAGTGAAACCATATTTGTGCAGAAAGTATCCAAAATATCATTACATAAATAGTATAAAACATTGTGTCTTAAAAACATTAAAAAATATCAAAACAGACTATCACTGTCTGAAAATTGTGCTTTTCCAAATTTCTGTACTCACATTTTGGAGAATTTGTTTAAAGCAATCCTAAAGGATTTTGATAAAAACTAAATTTGAGTTAAAACAACTTAAATGGAACAATATGAAGAGCATTTACAAGTGTATTTTGACAAAAAATATTTTGCTGCTGAAAGGTGAATACAATGCACACACACCCCTTCCCATACACATGGAATTAAATTTGGGATGCTGAATTAAATTCAAAATTAAAGTAAGCATCTTTAGGCCAATCGTTTGGAGGTTATTAATATCTACAAAAAACAAATCTAATAAGTCCTCCAAATCAAAGGCATGGGTGACAGGTGGCGCTTCATATTTCAGATCTTATAGTAATGCTTTAAAGTAATGCACTAACGTACATGGTTTTTATAATGTTTCTGACTCTGCTGGTGGCACAGGTTTTTCTTGGAATAACTCATAAGCTATGTTTATAAGATGCTTTAGCAAAGTCCTGTGGCATCTTTGAATGAAAAACATTAAAACTGATAAATTGATAAAAGTAAATGCATCACTAATTATCATCCACTGGAAAACAAAAACATATAATATATGCCACCCACCATCAACCACCAGTGAAGTAGACCTGATGCCAATTTCTAATTCAAGTTACGTCTAAAAAATGATAGTTTTCAAATATTTTAAACTTGAAATGAAAGCTTACCTTTTGCAAGGACATTAAGAAAAGCATTAACATTTCAAATATACAGAAATCTCAAATTGACAGAATACGACTTGAGCATGTATATATTTTGACCTGTACCTAAAAACGAAAATTGTTGGCTTTACTTTACTGGAGGTTCCCAATGAAGAGTCACGGTAGATGTACAAGGGGGTATCACCAAGTTTTAAACTCCACCCAGAAGGTATATCAGTGAACCTATGTCAGAGTAGTTACTATGCACATAGTACATAATAGTGCTAAAATGGTCTCATAAGTAGTTTTACTTTGTAAGGTGACAATGAATGCCTAACAACCTGCCCGCTTACCACATAGCTTGAATTGAGAAATTTAAGACATGCTGCATGATTAAGTGCCTGCAATTTAAGGGTTACACTGTCGAGAAAATTTCTGACATGTGAAAAGTTTTGCTGCTTGATACAATAGTACAGGGTAGGTTCTCCTCTTTCTATTGACCAAAATAATGGAAATAGGTCAATGACTGAGGTCACAAAGACGTTATATAACCAAGTTTTCCAGGTGCCGTTTCTTGCTGATTTTTGAAAATATCAATGAGCAAATGATACCATTTGACGGGGTTTTGTACAATGTTAAAACACATTCATGTATCTTAAAGATACATTTCCAAAGAGCAATTTATATCAAAATAACTGCATCAAAAGTTGTAATCATTCATCATCATCATCAGCTGTATACATGGCCTGATTTCTCCTTTTGATCTTGATTTGCCTACCTCCAGCAGGTTTCTGACTGGTCTCTTCTGCCGTGTCATCCATGCTATCTGCACTTTGTGCTTCTTTGCTCTCCCCTTCGTCTTCATCCTGAGAGGAATAAATGTTCAAGTTCCTTCTCTTAATAGTTCTTGGAATCAATGGTGTGGATGTTGTCAGTTTATCTTTTGCTGAACTATCTGATGGATCAGGGAATGGAGGATCTTTAAAAGGTGATGACAAACCACCCATGGGAAAGTCACTGGTGGAGGAACTCTCTCCTCCTTTTGCAGGTGGTAAACTGAGGCTCAGTCGAGTCCTATTCTGGCTTGTATTTGTTTCTTTATCATCATCCTTGGTTTCAGTTTCACCATCACTATCATCGCCCTCATCTAATGAAATTTCATCAGGGTTAACTGATGAATCTAAACCAAAACTTGTATAAGTGGGGTCATCATCTTCACCCATGGATACATCACCATAGCCACCGAGAGATTGCCGGTTTCCTACCGCGTCTTTGTTTAACAGACCACATTGGTCAGTGATGCCTAATTTAGTACACAGCTCTGTAGTTTGTGGATTGATGCATAACTGGGGTTGCCTTGGGTTGTGAATAGGTTTTGCTGGATTGAAGGCTGGGACTGTCTTGGTAAAGTTCATTGGCACTTTGAGATTATCTCCAAATGCTGATCTGACTGCAGATATTTGCTCTAAAGTCACACTGAAGTCGTACCTATAAAGTAGGGAAAGAAAAAATATATCTATTAGTATTCATAGAGAATTTGAAAACTTATTAGACATGCTTCTGGTATATGGAGAGTCAGCAGTGATACCCAAATTGTGTGACACGGCTGACCGTTGTCAGATTTGCCAGAATATGCAAATTAGGAGCAGATCAAGTAAGGTTTGTATTTTATATTTCCTTACCATATCTTTATTATTTGCAACTTAAAATTTGACCTCAAGTGACGACCTTGATCTGACTCCCCAAGGTCACATCTTAGTCCAACAGGGCTATTGATGATTCAAATTTGGTCCGTGTGGGAGTCAAGAGTTCACAAATTATGGACATGATCTTGGAATGACCTCTGATGACCTCAGGTCAACTTTTTGAACATTTACAAGATTTGAATTTATATGGCCTTTTGACCATGACCAGACCCCCCCCCCCTTTGGACCAAGGGCTATTCGTGGTCCATGTGAGGTCACGGGTTTATGAGTTATGGCCATGACTTTGAAATGACCTTGTATGTCCTCGGGTCATCTTTTTAAATATTTTTAAGATTTAATGACCGTTTGACCCTAAATGGATTTTACCACCCCAAAAAACAGTTTCGCAAAGTGAGTTTATTCTGAAAACCTTCATGTTATAAAGTTTCGCTACCATACCCTCATAGATAAAGGGGCAATTCATGAACCACTTTTCATCCTCAAGGTCACCTCTATCCAAATTGAGTTTTTTAGCTAAAAAGAATCCTTGACTAGTATACAAACCCCAAACCATTCTTTCAAATGTTGCATTTTTGAGAAATGTGGGGCCCGACAGCAATTACAGCACAGTAATCTTTGGGCATTTTTTAAATGCTGAAAAGCTTATATTATAATTTGAAAATGAATGGTCGGAATCAAAGAGAAATTTTCACATTTATACATTTATTTAATTTTTACATTTATGTGGCGCTGCCCCGGCACTAATTACAACACAGTTCCCTATGGTGGATTTTTAAATTGCTGAAAAGCTTGTAACTTGAAAATGAATGGTCGGAATCAAAGAGAAATTTTCACATTTATACATTTATTTAATTTTTACATTTATGTTGTGCTTTTCTTTATATTTAGCTAGAAAAGAGGTTGGTTTTTTGTCACATCAAAATCATGAATTGCACCTTTAAGGAGATGTGCTCAGCCCACAGAAAAGTGACTGGTATGTCTCTTCAGGTGGGACAAAAAGTGGTGGTGACTTTGGGCCTACTACAAATGTAAGAGTCATGTGTTGCTTTGCAAAAATAAGAGGGAACATGCCCCGACTGCATTCTTCCTAAACCTGTCTCTGGGAACTCTGGTTTAGAATAAGTCTGAGAAAAAAATAAGACATTATCTAATCCAACACAAAGCGAGGCTTGTGCAATCTTTATCTCAATGTTTATACAAACTTTTAATTTAAAAATCTATTATTTTCAATGTAAAGCTTTATGGCCCTTGAATATTCTAAGGAAATGTGTAACATAACCCAAACAAAAAGTTAAATCCTCTTATCACATAGATTTTCATAACACAAATTTCCTCACCTATCACTAAAGAATTGTGCTGGCATGTGTTTGAGTTCCTCCGTGGTACTTAGCAGATGATTAGTTTCCTTCAACACAGCCATCCATTCTGCATCATAACTCAACTCAAACGGAGGCTCTGATTTGTGTGGTATGTCAACAACCTGTATAAACAAAAGGTTACAAACAAATTGGATAAAAGCTGAACACTGAGAAATTTTAAATAACTGGTGCCTGCAAAACTTCTACAGTATCCTAAACAATGGAAAATTTTATGATTTTTTTAATGAAATTGGCGGCATGATGTTTTTTGTCCAAGGCAGCACCTGTTCATACAACATGAAGTTTGATGACAAGACATAACCAAGTGTTTACATAAGGGTAAGGGTCTTGCTCGAGGACACTACACCAGATACGAACTCAGCAATGCCCCATGGTTTAGAGTCAGTGACTTATGCCGCAAAGCAAGTTTACAGCTAAGGACTTATGCTGATTGGCCACGCATGTCTCGCAAGGCAGTCAACTGTAAGTCTAATCTAGAGCTTAGACCAGGAAACAATTTTAGCATGTATGGATGACAGCTAGTTAGCTAAGGTCCCACATTCCAATAGGAAATCTTGTTAGGTTAACATGAGTTTAACCTTTTTAAGTCATTCATTTGAATGATGACCACAAGTTTTGCTGAATAACTAAAAATTCCAATTTATTAAACTGTTTTCTGTGGTGGGACAATCACTCGGTTTCCAACAACTTTGACACAAACACTTTCATGATACTTACTTGTAAGAAATCTCTTCTGGGTAAACAC
>JXSR01S005543.1:31821-47136 GCA_000969725.1 Ophiothrix spiculata | reverse complement strand
GGTTACTTTTGCATTTTTATGCTGCGGGGAAAAAACCCTAGGGGGAACCCCCCCCCCCCTGGTTAGACGAGGGTTAACAGGGCTCCAAGATGTTTTTAAAATACAGTTTTAAATGTAGGAGGAAGACCGGAGTACCCGGAGAAAAACCTGCGGAAGCGAGCATGGACTGAAAACCAAATGCACATAAAGCGTGGGGCTTGAACCCAGGACCTCATTGGTGCAACGCGAGGTAACTACCAACCTGCTACGCCAGATTTGATTTTGGTTATGTAGTTTTCATTATTTCCAACAGGCCTTAGAAAATTTGAAACTCCATACTGAATAGGTACTTTAGCTATTATCTTTTGTACTCAAGGTTCAATTTAAGTGCATTTTTGGACAATATTGTAAAGCTTTACCATGTTTCATTTTCCAGATACTCACAGTTTCAGAAAGTATACAGCATGGAAGAAATCCAGAAGGCACCAATGATATATGAACCACTCACAAAACTCCAGTGCTGGTAAGTAGATCAATTTGCCAGTCATGAACGTTTGATTTGTCAGGAATAGAGGATGTTTATAAATTTGAATGTTCTTTGTAGTTTCATATGTAATATGCCTAATATTTGTGTATAATTATCATCCCACAAGGAATCTGTGCACTTGGTTTTGTTGCCAAGTACAAATGCATGCGTAAGGCGACGAAAAAAACACCCTGTTTTATGGATGGGCAGGCTTTTCAAGTAGGGTTGGTCAGGCGTTTTTTTTTCTTCTTTTTTTCCTCCCAAAATAACCCCCAAATCACCAAAAAATTTAAAGGAAAACTGAGGAATTTTTACAAAGAAATTTGTTTAAAAGTTAAATTGAAATAGACAAACTTTGGCCAAAAACGGCTGATTTTACATGACTTTGATTTTTTGAGCGCATATTTATTTACACTGCAAAGCACCTGTAAAAGGCTTTCAAAATCAGCAACATGTCATAGGGTGGAGTGGCCTGCCTATTTACATGGGCATATTGGGTAAAATCTCAAAAAAACACCTTATTTTACCCAGAGATTTTAACCCTTTCGATCCTGAATTGCAATATAGGTGTACGTCGCCCATACTGAATTAATTTACACTCAATACGAATTGGAACGCCTGAGCGTTCTCTCGTAAGCTCCTTTGGAAACGCTCAGTCGTTCTATCTGATCGTGGTTAAATATGAAAGTGCTGGGAGTCGGGACTTCAGACTGATCAAAGCCTCTCCAGACACACAGCTTTTTATGGTGTACTACATTTATTCCCATCCAAGTTCCCACAATAAGCTTACCAAACTCATTTCATTTTAGGTTTGCACTATATCACAAATGAAATTTGTAACTTGTGTAATAAATATTACTGATGATGCAATATAGTTGGCAATTTTGGTTCAGTATGGGTACTTTAATTATAAAGTTCATAACTTCAATATTATATGATGTTATACTTCAGGCTGACAAAGTTCGTGTTTGCTAATATTGATTTATCTGTTTTTGGTAATATAATGCTGGTTTTAGTGTTTGCTAATATGTGATGTATCTGTTTTGGTAAATAAAAGTACATTTTGTTAGAGAATGGGTGCTTCGAGCGTGGTCCGACTGCTGTAGGTGGGGTTTTTTTTGGAAATTTTAGTTACAAAATATTTCTGATATATATTTTTCTCATAGGTTATGTGAATTATTAAGACTTACGCATGTTTCATTTTGGAAATATAATTGAAAATGTGTCTGATATTGACCAAACTTCCATTTTAGGCAACTCTGTGAAATACAAAATTGCTCATAAAATAAAAAAAAGTTGGACCAATTCAACTCAAACCTTTTAGACATTTATGAATCTGAAAATTCAGACCAACAAATGAAAAGCTCAGTTCCCATTGAAGGGAATAACTCCACTTTTTGTCAAAATTGAGTTATTGGTACCAATGAGCAGTATTGCTCCTCTGATTTCATGGATCAACCCCTTTTTCCAAAAATACTTTTGCTTCGATAATTGGGTTTTCTTGTATACTTTTAAATACTGTGTGAGTTTTGCCATAAAATGATCGATTTTAGTTCCAAAAGGCATTAACTCCAGTAAAGTTTACCATTTTAGTTCCAAAAGGGAATAAATCCACCCAAAAATGAATGATAAAAGACAAGTTGCAATTAAATGGAATCTGTCAGATTTTTCAAACAGATTGCCTTTTAGTCACTAGCATATGTCTTAATATTTAACCACCTTCAAACTTAAATAATATGTAATTAAAAAAGTTTCCTTTTTTGGAGTTATTCCCTCTTTGAAACAAACTCTTCAAATGTAGTACAGACAGTTAAAGCCCTAAATGTTTCCAGATCAAAATTTCACTCATTCATCAAGCTCTTGCTACTTTTACTAAAATGGGTACTTTTTTGGCCATAAATCACCCTTTTTTAGGCTCAAGCAGCATTCCTCTTTCCAACTCAAATCTGAGTACCCCCCCCCCCCCCCCCCCCCACCCTGGGACAAAATCACATGACAAGAATTCAAACAGCGACAAATGTAATCTACTACCAGTAAATAATCTTATCTCTGACACCAGACCTATAATAGTTCGATTTATAGAACCCTTGTTTTTTCGGGTGACACAAACCAATATGATTTTTTTTTTTGGGTGAGATCAGTGAAACTGGTACTCAGGTTTTCTAGAAGTCAGTGGATGTATTATAATGTGATGCTGGATTTGAATTGGGATTAGTATGGCCGAAAAAATAACGGTTCTATGGATTGGACTGACCTATGAGTTTGAAAGTTGAACCATATTCTCAACTTTCCTGGTTGAACCCACTTTTTTAAAGTCAATTAACTGGCACTGTATTTGATTTATTATTCATTTTAAATGGTTTTTTAGGGGTTCATATAATTTATGTATGAAAATTCAAAGCAAGACTGTAACACAGGCCTTCTCAACTGGCGGCGTGCGAGCCAATTGTGGCGCTTGGAGGCCGTCCAAGTGGCGCGTGACGTCGGACTAGCAAAAAAAAAAAAAAGTTTTAAAAAATGATGCAACCTGACCTGAAAATTCCTCGAATTCATTCATGTTAATAATTGTACTACTTTCAAGAACAAAAAAAATATAAAAACGTTAAAAAATACCATGCTCATACCCCTTCAGAATACCTAAAATCCACAAGCTTCCGGGGGCTCCGCCCCCCTGGACCCCCGCCGAGTCCCTAGACCCCACCCGTAAGAGATTGAGTGGCACTTCATGATCAGTATTTTTAATAAAATGGCACTTCACCTAAATTAGTTGAGAAGGCCTGCTGTAACATATATAATGCTGGGAGTCTCATTACATATGAGTATAGGATTGGGCTAGATAGCATTGATTGGAAGATTTAAAGAAAAAAATCATGAGGTACAGGTTGTAAGTAACCGTTCACTAAAGCTGGTTTCAGACTAGCCTGTCGTGCTATCGCACAACCATACGACTGGCAAAAATTTAAAAGTGCGCAAACTCGGACCTTGTCGCATCAGAAAATGTTTGCGGCAAGCACGACAAGCCGATATATCGATTACCCTGTTGTGATGGTCGCAATGACACGGTATATTGAGTTGGAATAAATTCAACTTTTCTTGCGACAGACCATTGCGGCAATATGCAAATATGTCGTGCTACAGTACGACAACTATAAATTGCAGATGTTTGGTTGTGTGCCGCAACGTTGTGTGCCGCAATGACAGCTGTAGGAAGGGGGGACCTGATGCAAAAAAAGGGGCCAGGGAGGGGAGGTGGGGTGAGGTGACTGAAAAAATTGCCCTAACTTTACAGCTGAAAATGATTGATTCGGTATGATTTTCAGTGGAGTTGATGCTTATTTTTCTCAGAAAAACAAATTGGCCACTAAATTTACTCAGTCTTTGGTTTATTAATAATTTTTTCTCAGGTTTATCATCATTCACTCAGTAAAAGTATAATAGTAAGGGATCGTTCATTATTTATAGGGGGGAGAAACATGGGGGGGGGGTTAAGATGACTTTCAGTTGGTCGATGGGGGGGGGGGGGTTTGTGTAATTTTTTCGTGTTAAGAATGGGGGTTACGTAAAACTTGCCTAAACTTTATCTCTTGCTTGATGTTTAATCAATATAAACCTGATTTTGAAATTTTAAAGTAAAATTACAATTTTTTGCGCTCAATTTCTTACAAAGTTCACACAAAAATGTTCAAGCTTTCAGAATGACCCTCATGATCATTTTAAGGAAAGACTAAAAATATTGGTACATGTTATTTGGGAAGACTATTTAACCTTTCTAAACTAACTCTTCCACTGAATGTCCCCATTTTGATCTGCATAATGGATAAAAGCCACAAGTTTTGGGGGGCTTTGCCCCCTCATCCCCACCAAATTATTTGTAAAATTTAGTAAGAAATGTGAATATCTGATCATTTTCACATATTTTTGATCACATTATTTACTTTTTCTAACCCATCAGGCATCTGAAACTGCTCAAATCCAGGAGCTTCTGGGGCTTAACCCCTAGCTGGGCCCCCACCAGGGGCTTTGCCCGTGAACCCTGTGTTTTGTCAAATTTATTAAAGTTGGATAATGTTCATCTTTTTGGAACATACTTGTAATGTAAAATACTCTTTTTTGTGTGTGTTAAAAATACTCTTTTTGGAGTTGCAAAATATTCTTTTGTGATCCCAGAGGTTGGCATGTCTGGTTACGTAACTTTTCAGATCAGACCCGGCCCTCCTTCCCTGTAAATAATGAATGGTTCCTAATAGCCATAGCATTTAATTTGCAAAACAAACTTTTCCACTTGAAGAACCCAGGTTGAAGCATTTTTCAGAGTACCGGTACCATTC
This sequence comes from Ophiothrix spiculata, assembly GCA_000969725.1. Lineage (NCBI taxonomy): Eukaryota > Metazoa > Echinodermata > Ophiuroidea > Amphilepidida > Ophiotrichidae > Ophiothrix > Ophiothrix spiculata. Next base: position 42,303 of record JXSR01S005543.1, on the reverse strand, counting down.
ATATTGCTATCAGAGCACCATTTACATTGTCAAAACGTCCAAAGTTCATCCCATTGGGGGGGGGGGGGATCCAGAGTACATGTATAAATATTGATAGATATAAACAATACAAGACTACAGTAAGAACATCAATCCATGCATTCCCTTCTGGCAAAGTATTATGCAATTGGTCTGACCTTTGATTCAGATTGTATTTATACAGACCCTTGATATATGAATATCAAGATTTATAACAACAGTCCAAGGTCTTCTTGCAACAATAAAGAGGGGGGGGGGGGGCTCTCATGTCCTTTTTGACGTACATTATTTGTAATGATTAATATTGGAAAAGCACTCTGTTTATATTGTCATTACAATTTCAAAATGGCCCATTGCAGAACAAGCAAGCACATTTGTACACAGACTATCCAAACATGTACAGTTCAGTGATCAGTGATATATGCACTCCACTGATATACTTTATTCAGCCCCTCCCCCTGTTACTCCATACAAGAAAAGTTCATACACCTTTTAAGGAAACATGTGACTGTCTCTGACATACCAAGCTTCAATCCTAGTTGCTGAACTTGTCAGGTAGGAAGTTTTTGTTTCCAAATGTCTTTCCAAATGTCATTATAGAGCTGCATCAGTTGGTTTTATTCCAGTATTGCTAAATCATATATGTCTCTGGCCTGTTCATGCAAATTGAAATACCGTACACCGGTATATAGCCCCAATACACCGTAACTTCCATATTATACTCCGAGTTCTCTGTTAATGTTTCTGTTAGACATAATAAAATTCATTTAAGAGTTTATTTTAGTTTTTATAATGGCCTATGTTATATGGTGTTTGAAAAAGAGCCAAATTTTTCGAAATATAATGAAAACCATGTTAAATGTGCTGTTTCTGACATTTTTATCTGCATCAATTTTGATAGAAACTAATGAATATCTTTGATTTTAGGCTCCTTTTATTTTAAGCTCCTTATTTTGTAAATATTGAAAGAAATCTATTAAAAATACCAATACAGGATTTTAATAAATGTACTCATGCAAGAACATAACGCAACACGTTCACCTGCGCACGCAGTACTTGTTGTCGAGCAAAAAGGCAAGCACATCAAAACACGCAACCTAAACGCAAAATATAGGGCGCGTATCTATGCTCGTATTTTCCCGCGAACAGCTAAATGGGTTTTTTTTACTGTAAAATGTCAAAATAATCTTTTAATTTTACCTATAAATAAGTTTTAAAAGTTTTGTTTTGTAGTATTTTATTGTCTGTAATAAAAGGTAACATGCTGAAGTATCAGAAAATGCAGAAAAACTAAATTCTGCTTTAGAACAAATGGCTGGGATTAACAGGCCTCTTAAAGCGATCAAAATCCAGTGTCCAGACACCCCCACCTTGTGCACTTACGGGATTCTAAAACACCTTATGCACTTAAGTGTTAATAGTTTTTATGTCTCCTATCCCACAATGTAATTGTCCTTTCTCTTGAAAAGACATTTTTTTATCAAAATTTGGTTATGTGTGCCCTTAAATTTTGATTTCCCTTAAACCCAACCCATTGCATTTGGAACTTTTAAGTAGTTTAGTGCTGTCATTGATAGGCATTTTGAGTATCAGTTGTTGTATAATACAAAAGCAAACAAACCTCTGGTATGTTATATGACTTGCCAGTTCCGAATTTAAATAACAGCTCGCTAGTCCGAATTTCAAAATAGGCTCCACTAGTATAAATTTTAAAATAGGCTCGCTAGTCGGAATTTTAAAAACAGCTCGCTAGGATCTGAATGGGAAAACAAATGTGCATATAGTTCTCTTTACAGTTTTTAAAAATTCGGACTAGCAAGCTGTTATTTAAATTTCGGACTGGCGAGTCGTTTTTAACATTCGCACTAGCGAGCTGTTTTAAAATTCGGACTGACAAGCCTATTTTCATATGCAGACTAGCAAACCTTCGGAATAGCGAGCTTTTTTTTTCAGACTAGTGAGTCCTTTTCAAGGTTATATATTTCCAATGAATAATGTGTTTGAACTGGTGAGTTTTCAGACTAGTGAGTCTTTGGACTAGTGAACGGACCCCGCAAATGATTGATTTTAGATTATGACCCACCTAAGTTGAAACGTGCTCCAATGATGTGGTCGCCATTTTTTATGCATATCAATACTTCATCCACAGAGATTCATACTTCTGTGATATACTTTTGGGACTTATGGGCAACCATGTGCGTTTCTTCCAGATAGCATATTTTGGTGCGCAGTGCTGCGTACACATTTCATAAACGATGGGTCAAATTTCATAAACGACGGTCAAATCTGGACGATAATAACTGCTGTGAACACTTACTCGGATTGAATGTACAAGTCACGCCCATGTTTAACACGAATGGGAGACGGCTCTTATTTCAAGCTTGTAGTCTTTTTTTTGCCTCTGCCTTGAGGATGTTTGGTATCGATACTACCATTATGTGTATCGACATGTCGAAAGTTTTTTAAAGATTGCGACAATTGATACTTCCGACAATCAATTACAGCACTATACTTTTTTATAGCAAACTTGTCAAAGTTTAATAATTACCATCTATCAACACAATTTACAGCACAAAGTCATTGAGATAACAGAAACTGTTGTGTGAACTTTTTACCAGGGGGGCAGTCAAGTATAATATTGTAGGCAGGGCGTGATCATCAAAATACCTCCTAAAGGGGGATTTTTCTGAAGCCAAAATATACCTTTTTCCAAAAAATTCATACTCTAAAATTGGGATTATACTGATACCATTTTCACACTAGGGTTTGAAAAAGTTCCGTATTTCTTGAAAATGGCTGTTTTTATACCCTACCCTTCAATCCTCAAAAACAACCCTATTTCACCTTTTTCTTGGTCACGCCCTGCCTACAACATTATACTTGACATTATATATACTTATATACATTTTAGTTTAAAACAAGCCATTGTGAATATTAATCAATACATGGTTTTGTTTCTTGCAGTCCTACGTCAGATGGTGGAGCAGCCGCAATCATATGTAGTGAAGACTTTGTCAGAAAACACAATTTACAGCACAAAGCCATTGAGATAATAGGAATGGAAATGGCAACTGATTTACCTAGCACATTCAAAGACAGAAGCAGTATGAAAATTGTAAGTATACCAAATACTTGACGTCCAAAGACTTTCGCTTGGCCGAGTGACATTCGCTCTGACTTATTCGCTAAAACAGAGAGCGAATGAACGTTGCTCTTATTGCGCGAATATCATTTTAATCGATGGAAGCAGATGTCACTCGTGCATGTTGTAGTGCTATATGATTATTGAATAAACAAACCCAAGAATATTTGGAGCGATCTTCGCTCCACCGCTCAATTCAATATGAAGTGTAACGAATGTAGTGAAATATTTTTAGCGAATGTCGCTTCCCATTGGAATGAAGTTTTCTTGGTAGGGGGAGCGAATGTCAGTCGGGCGAGCAAATGTCTTTGAACGCCAAGCCTGAAGGACCACTAGTGATTACACTGACAAAGTTTCATTCGCTTCCACGTGTCTTTTACTGAGCTTTTGCACTTTACTTACACACCTGTCTGAATACCGTATCATATTTATTATAATATTGTCTGAAGATTGCCCCAGCATGAAACTCAGAGTTTCAACTTTGTTCCACAAGATTTTACTATGATTATAATATATCTAGTATATTTGCTATTACAGTATAGTGCTCGACATTGTTGTTATGCTGTTATTTGAAACTCGTCTCATTTATTTCACTATCATAGAACATGATCTTTTGGTGCAAACCTATGGGAATTCAGATAGCAGTATTCCCCTGACAGCTCCTTAATTTTCTTGGGTCAACAAACAATCAAGATGAAATGCCTTGCCAATTAAAGGACATAACCTGTCGGCCATAGTGTGGGCTCAAACTCTTATCTTGATGTCACATCATGATACGGAGGTCTACATTTTCCACTAGAGAACACAAGCTCCCTATAAATATTAATGCTGATGATAGTATACAAATACTTCATGGTTAGATAGAGGTCAAATATTATAGATAACATGGTATATAGAGCAGGGATTCTCAATAAGCGGCACGAGCGCCAACAAAGAAATACATTAGAAATACACTGAAAACAGATGCATATGGCGCTTTAGTATACAATTTTCTCATTTATGTGGCGCATTGTAAGAACTAATTGAGAACCCCTGGTATAGAGGATAGTAGTGAAAATTCCTGATCCCTCAGTGTTAGATGCGTCTGACTACTTCCCTCTATGAATAAATATTTCACTGAATGTGATGGAAATATTTTGAAAAATCACCCCAAATGTCCATTCTTCTTCATGGTCACCGTATGAATTTCCAACTGTTAAGTGAAATGATTACGGGGATGCGGTAGTGTTTCAGTTTTTGCCTGCGTGGGCCATTACACGCACTTGGGGGAAGTAGGCAAATTTAAATACTGTCATGCGCATCAGATTTAACTGACCATTTGTATTTAGTAGTTTCCTAATAAATATTTATGAGGTATAGTAATACAATCTGTCTTTCCCGAGGTATGACTATTACCCTGACGCCCAAGCCCAAGGGATAATGGTATGTCTCATAGTCACTACCAAAGGATAGATAGATTTCACTACTTCACTAATAAAACTATTTAGTATTTGTTTTATTACCATCTCACTGTAACTCTGAAGATGAGGTTGCAGGGAAAGTAGTAAAAACTACCAACCCGGAAGTAGTTTGTGATCGGCCATTGAATGATCGTGAATATTTATGAGGTGTAATAATAATGTTGACCAAATTTGTTGTCTTCCTTAAAGGAGCCCTGTCCGATCGTGTCAGCATTTTTTCAAACTTTTTGAGATTTTGGTACCAAAATATTCCCTCATATTTTTCTTATTACCCATGTAAAATTTTACGGCTGACACCTGTTGAGTTTCAGAGATATAAGTGAAAATGTGGTAAAAAAATGGTAACCATAAAATTACTCCCGCAGTAAAGTATAGGCAAGTGCAAAATACATAATTGCGCATAAAATCAAAACGGTTCCAATTTAACTGAAATTTGAAATTGAAACATCTTAATTAGTAGTGATCTTTCATATGACAGTGAAAACTAAAATTTGAAAAATTGGACTATGTACCTTTAACATTGCAGGTTGGATATGACATGACCAAGAAAGCAGCAGAAGATCTATTTAACAAAGCAGGTGTCTCGCCACACGATGTAGACGTTGTAGAGCTCCATGATTGCTTTGCAGCTAATGAACTCATTACATATGAAGCTTTAGGACTCTGTGAACCAGGTAATAAGATATATAGAGGTGAATGAGCTTTGGTAATTGAAATGATAAGATTACAGCAAATCCATATAGTTAATCAAATTTTCATTGAACTTAGACAAAATGGTATGTATGACCCTATTTGGTTAGGATCAAAAGGTCATTTAAAGTGACTTCAAAATGGGCTTTTTACCACATATTGTCATTGTTCATTTCTATTTTTTCAAGTATGAATATTAATCATGCTTTCATCAAGATATCTGTCTTGATTGAAGTCGGCCTGTTCGCCCGGCCTTGGAATTTGGACGCCTTACTTTCAAATCCTGGCTAAACCCTTGTTACGATGAACCCCATGTGTAATATTTGCAGATACTAGTTATATATTTTGCTTTATTTCTTTTGTGGATGTGATTTTTTCATGCATAAAACGAAGACATGCATGGCCTAACAATGTGAGTCACAAATTCTTGGCAGTGACAGTCATGGATTTGAAGTGTCCAAGAGCAAGATAATAAACTCTCGTGTGCTGTTCTCCACAAAGGTGTCATGGGGAGCTGGCATTCAATGCTGGGAATGTAGCGGGCCTATGTTTCAGGAGATGTGGCAATACCCTCCTCTCTGGCCCATGCAGTTGCTTCCAAATAATCATATCACCCTAACCTGTAGAATCACAGTTCCCTTTTGCCTTAACTATTAACGTTGGGATCGTTTACCCGTTTAAACAACCGAAACACCACTAAAAGTTTAGAAATTTCATGTCACGGTTAAACGGGACTCTTGCGTGATTTTGCCCTGTATGTAGGTTTCACATTGTTTACATTGCACGGGGCAGTAAAATATTCGCCAGTGAAACAAAGTTGTGTTGATTTCATGACTTTGTATGTTAAATAAAAGTGTTTTGAAGACAATATTTTGACCGCCTGTTATTTTGGCAAGTCATAATTTGTATACAATTCGCCAGGAAACGTCGTTTATTATAGTTGCAAAATTCAACAGTTGTAAATGGTTGAACAAAAGTTTATATATTCATTTAAACGGTTATGCAATTAACCATAAACTCCCCGGGCTAATAACTTTACATAAAATCTGTAACCTACTTTATGTTTTTACATACTAGGTAAAGCGGGCGAGATGATAGACCGTGGCGACAATACGTATGGAGGCAAATATGTCATCAACCCTAGCGGTGGTCTCATTTCCAAAGGACATCCACTAGGAGCTACAGGTTGGTGTAATAACAAGCAAGAGATTAGGCTAAATAAAATTAATTAACATGCTAAAATGGTGTGAAATCAGGTAAATTTAAAATATAAAGCTTTCTTCCTCTCTTTTTTTCAAAAAAGTCGAGAAACATAAAATATTATTTACTTTGCCTTGTAGGAGTTTTAGCTGCTGAAGTGCAAGTTAACTCAATTGTTAAGGCACTCTCTTATTGTACAAAAGGTCACATTTTCAAGTCTCAGCGGTGCCTAAGTTGATTGTGCTTATTAAGCTCATATTTTTTTTCAAGATTGAATCAAAATAGCATCTCACTCATATAGATGTTACATTAGCTTAACACTTAGAGTGCCCAAGGTATTTCCCACCCGTTGGTGCATAAGCGGGTTCTTAAAAAAAACACCCTTTTGGTATGGATTTTACGTTGAAAATCTGGTCAATGATAAAGCATGTAAAAAGGACCAAAATACAGAACAAAAATTGAAAATCGGATGAACCGTTTCAAAATGGCGGCCGTAAAACAATTGTTTGTGTGTGTCGCATCAACAATTATCCCGCCAAAATTTCAAAAAGCATGTTCCAGAAGGAATTTTTGCATGAAATTTTGCTCAAATTTGCACATTGCAAGTACAATTACATTGCCAAAATAAAATTAAAAAAAAAACCCATTCGGTTTCGATTTTATGGGTAAAACAAATTTGAACAGCGCCCTCGAAAATTCACTTTAAGCTAATTAGCACAAAAACAACTGGATCGATAATTTTTTTTTTGCCACTGAGGAACCCGCTGCGTTAAGTTTGACAATTACATGGAGCGGGGATGTAATAAGGCGCTCTTTTCAAATGCAGAAGGTCACAAGTTTGAATTGATGGTGCTCAACTTGAGTGTGCTTGAAATTCCCATGTACATAGAAATAGCTGCCAGTTGCCATGTTTTGAACAATAGCATCTGTAGGCCCCTAAAGATGTGCTTTAGATAAGTAAGATGATTAGCACTTTGGCTTGGATTTAGGAAAGTGCCCTTTTCTATGAGTTTCAGGGACATGCATGGTTTCACACTTTGTCCATGCTGACACACACAAAAAAATCCTTTTGTGATATTTTGAATATGCATTAGTTGTTACAACTCTAGTTTTGCCTTAAGGTACCTTATTGGCTAGGATTTGCCAACAAATTTGCTCATTTTTGGCACTTAAAAGTCAACCGATGGGGAACGGCTGGTTCTATACTTTTATTGATCAACACCAAATAGCCTCTTCACATCATAAATTGATACAGATAAGCGTGTGCGTACCTGAACGCAGCACAACTGTAGGAAACCCAGCGCGCGTAGTACGTGCAACTCGCGCATCAACATCAGTGACGTGCATGTACGTGGGATTATGTTAACTTGCTGATAAAGAAAAGCCTCATTATTCCCGTCTATTTAGTGTTTATTTTAATGTATATTAAATTTGAAGTGGTCCCTAAAAACTTTTGGCCACTATATCTCAGCTACTTGACTGGGTTTTGTCAGCCCCCCTGCAAATTTCAACTGAACTCAAGTGCAGCATGCTTAAATGAGAGGTCATGAGTTCAAATCCATTTTATAAGTGAAATTATATCATTAATACAATTTTTGCTCGTTATACCAATGAAATTTCTATCAGGTCTTGCCCAGTGTTCGGAATTATGTTGGCAGCTGAGAGGGGAAGCCGATAAACGCCAGGTACCAGGAGCTAAACTAGCATTGCAACATAACATAGGACTAGGTGGCGCTGTTGTCTGCACGTTATATAAGCATGGCTTCCCGCAAAATGGAATGTAAGTATTTTATAGGGCCATTCTTTGGGGTGGCCACAAACGTCAGAAAAAGTTGCATGCAATTTTTCTGAACTTTAACATGGAATCTTTTTTTTTTCCAATAGTAACATAATAAGGATAAAATGATACTGTCTGAACCAAAGTATTCTACTGAATCTGTATTGGAAATACAGCTGATAATAGATAAATTTTAAGATGCTTGAGCGAAATCATACGAATAGCACTACTTGCTAACTTAATTGTTTAAGCTATAGGTTAAATCCATAAAGCAATTAAAGTTCCAATAAGTCGCCTAATGTTGAAAGGTATGCTTATCCTGATAGAATGAAGTCAAATGTTCATAAATAATCACAAATTTGCCCTGGGGTCATTCAAGGTCATATGAAGTCTTTTCAAGGTCATTATGATAAGTCTGTACCATTGATATCACATGGATTTGACTTGCACCTCAAATTGCCCTTGACCATAAATGACACAGCAGTCGATCGATAAAGCAATAATGACATGTTTCTTATTCCACATTTACAGGTCTCGTATTCAGCCAAGTTACACATTAGCTGGAGGATTCAAGTCAGCGCCTCTCTTCAAAGAAATAGAAAAAGGCCTACAAGCTGTAAGTATCAGTTGCAGGGCTACAAGCTTCATCACAGAAATGGTTCATGTAATTTTTTTTTTCAAAAGCATGTCAGAAATCTCAGATATGTTCAATGATCATGTGGACTTAAATTCAACCAATCACTGACTCACTGACAGAAAAACCAATTTTTTTATTTTAAACTGAATATCAGAATGCAGTGAAGACCCAAGTCCACTTTTTGTCAAATATGAGTTACACAAACTAAAGACCTGCTTATAGTTATATATTTCAATCCGACAAAGCACTCAATGTGTGGTCTCCAATAGGCCTTGGACTTTTCGGGTAATTTGCTACCGGGTACCCAATTTATTTTTCGGTTGGGTACCCGACTGTATTGATATTTGAGCATTTACAATGTTAGAATGGGAAGTTTGGCTGGTCTACTACTATCATATGATGTCTCAATTATGCCCAAATTTTTATTTTTAGCCGATTGTGGTCATGGTTTATCATGTTTACTTCGATCAGATGATGATTTTATTGTAATACATTGGTTCAAAATTTTATGTCCAGTTCGGGTAATCGGTCGGCAAATTTTGTACGTGGTTAAGCTCATGACAGAGGGGTACCTGGTTTTAGTCCCAGGCCCAGTCTCCAATAACAAAATGTTGTGTCCTGAGATCGGGGCTGCATATCAATCAGTGTATGAAGTTCATGCATTAATAATCTCATTCATAGGTGCCGCTAATTGATAATTGTGGTTCACTCAACAGAGGGCAGTCTGTACAATCAAGAAAGTAAATGTTTGACGAATTGGTCAATGTCCACATCACAACTGCCCACAAAATCCTTAATGTTTTGAAAATGGTCCAAATCTTGACATTTGTGTCAATGCTATATACACATGCATGCTATGGTATTGATTTTAATACCATTTGAATGCAACAACATTTGAAACGATCCTCTGCCAAGGATTAAAAGCACATATATTGTTAAAGTGGCTTAGCACAGAAACGGTGTCGGGCACGAGTGAGCTTATATCAACGGCGTTGGACACAATTTCAAATTATTTATCCCGGGCTTTTAGCTTCCATTTTTTGCGTACTGTATCTTGCGCTTTAATAAAACGCGATCTTACACGTTCGTCATTTTTATATTTACGCATAAGTCCATGCGTGTTACTCCTGATGGCGCAGGGCTCGCAGCGCACACCTAGTACTAAAGGTATTAGTCATTGCTAAAAAAGGTCAATATTTTGCTTAATTTTGCTTAATATCTCAAAAAGTAAGTCGGTGACCATATTTTTTTATTACGTTTTTTTAAAGAACTAAGTGTTTTTGTCTTATTTGTTTTGATTTTACCATAGAAGTCAATGGTAAAAAGTGGTAAAACATGGTGGTTTTTTAAATGGATTTTTCTTAAAATTAAGTCGGTGACCCCCTTTTTTATTTCAGAAATGTGATCAGCACATATGAAAACAATATATCAAAAAATAAATAAGAGGAATTCTGTCTGTGCTAGGCCACCGTAAACCAACATTTTTCAGATGCACATTGATGGGTGAATTTGCAATGTGAGCAAAAAACAGATAGGGAAAAATATGATTTTTTGTTTC
>JXSR01S005543.1:14382-29957 GCA_000969725.1 Ophiothrix spiculata | reverse complement strand
GAACCCGGGACCTCTCGCTTCCTGATCCAACATTCACTGATGCAAGCCAACGGGTATATGCTGCCCTGGCAGCGTTTTTGTGGTTATAGCTAACTCTGGTCTGTGACATATTTGGACTGGGATTTTGTGGAATGGGATTTTGTGAGGTTTGGTGGTGTTAGGGTAAAAAGCTACATCTCAAAACAATTTGATGAGTTTTGACAATTTTTTTCACACAAATTGCCAAAACTTAAGTCAGATATTTTAAAATATGAGAGCTTATTCCTGGGAACCTTTTTTTTCTAAGACAAGCGGCACTTGTATACAAAATGGGCGCACCATTAGATTTCCAGAGGGGAGCAGAAAGTTGGGTTTGGGTTGATTTTTTTTTGCATCCCATTCAGGAGCAATTTTTTCCTAAAAATCACTGATTTTTCCTTATTCCATATTCAGTGGGATTTTTTCCCCTTTTGCCTATGGAGGGGCATTTTTTCCCAAAAACTTCCTGCTCCCCCTGGAAATCTAATGGTGCGCCCCTTTAAGTTTTCTGAGTGACATGTTTCTCATTTCACATTTACAGGTCTCGTATTCAGCCAAGTTACACCTCAGCTGGTGGATTCAAGTCAGCACCTCTCTTCAAAGAAATTGAAAAAGGTCTACAAGCTGTAAGTATAAATTGCAGGTCTACAAGCTTCATCACAGAAATGGTTCTTGTAATTTTTTTTTTCAAAATCATGTCAGAAATCTCAGAAATGTTCAATCATGTGGACTTCAATTCAACCAATCACTGACTCACTAACAGAAAAACCAACATTTTTATTTTAAACTGAATACCAGAATGCAGTGAAGACCCAAATCCACTTTTTGTCAAATACCCTATAATCTTGATCATAAGAACCCCCTCAGCTTCGCTTCAAATCCTGATGTGGTGAAAAATTACAATGGTCCTCCTGTTATATTTTCTTCACCACAACAGCAAGTACTTTCATATTGTATGTTTCCAAAAACAGTAACTGTTTGCCATGTCTGGATTTGAATGTGTTCTTATGATCAAGGTAACATGTTCTTATGATCGAGGTAACAGGGTATGAGTTACACAAAGTAGAGACCTGCTTATAGTTACAGTTATATTTACACTCCCGCTCTTAAGGGCCCTGTCAACCCTTCGTTTTCTGAAATATTTTATGCTCTGTAACTCAGCAACGGATGATTAAATCCAAATAAAAGTATATGTTTCTAAAAGCGAATTTGCATACTGAACATGATGGTGAGGTCATTTTTGGACCAAAATGTGTCATTTTGGACCTAGGTCCAAAAATCAATTTTTTTTGGCCCAAAATTTTACGGGAAAGCTAACTAAATTTTGCTTTGGTGAAATTTCGAACCATTTTACTTTTTAGAATCTAGAAAGCAAAATCTAGGAACGCTTTTTTCAAATTTTTGATTTTTTTCTTAGTTTTTGAGATATTGTCAAAAATTGGTCAAAAAATTCTCACAAATCCCACTTCTGACACAAATTTTGGTGTCAGCAGTGGGATTTTGACCTATTTTTGGCAATATTTCAAAAATGAAGAAAAAAATCAAAAATTTGAAAAAAGCGTTCCTAGATATTGCTTTCTAGATTCTAAAAAGTAAAGCAGTTCAAAATTTTACCAAAGCAAAGTGTAGTTAGCTTTTCCGTAAATTTTGGGGCCAAAAACATGATTTTTGGACCTTTTTTGGACCTTAGGCCCAAAATTTAACATTGTTGTCCAAAATTGACTTGACCAGCGTCTTTAGTATGTAAATTCACATCTAGAAATGTGTACTTTTATATGGATTTAACTATTCGTTGCTGAGTTACAGAGCAAAACCACTTTCTGAAAATGGAGGGTTGACAGGGCCCTTAAGTATTTCCACACAATTAAAAACGTTCAAAAACCTCATTTTTTATATTAAACGACCTAGAATCCAATGTGAATAAATTGATGTTTCTTTTAATATTTTATCTTTCTTTGCTATAAAAATGGCTGATTTCATGGACCATATACAAATCTCATTACTGTGTAACTAATCAATTTTTCATAACCATTATTACCTTGTAACAGGATAGAATATTTTCAGGTTGCGAGTTTTAAAACAAATGTGCAGAAATGTATATAAACTCAATTTTTTTAAGTTCAGACGAAAGTAGTTATATGCATTACATGCAATATTTTCAAATGCAAGGAATGCAATTCAATTCCGGAATAGTTGCTTCGATAATATAGACTCTCTCAAAAAATTATCTGATAAACGCCTTTTGGGATATGGCTGAATATAGGTTTTATGCAGAAATACTTTAGAACGGCAGTGTACCAATCCGACAAAGCAATGACTGTACATGTGGGGTTTCCAACAACAAAATGTTGTGTCCTGAGATCGGGGCTGCATATCAATCAATGTATGAAGTTCATGCATTAATTGTCTCATTCATGGTGTTGATAATTGCAGGCGGCATAGGACACGATTTACTTGATTTAGGCTGAAGGATTTCTAAATGCAAATTTAGGGATACATTTGACGTGTATCGCATTGGGCAGAGCCACGACCTATGTATTGAAAATATTACAGAAACTCCCTTTTTTACATTGATCAAATAAATTATAAAAGTAATGTCACAAAATTAAACATAATTATACTACTCTACTCCGTTGGGGTTCTCGCGTGAACCCCACTTTTTATAGATTTCATCATATTTTTTACCGATTAGGAATATAATTTTCCCACACGATCTTGGAAGTTGTATTTTTCCACGATGTTTGCAATGGCTTACTACAGGCGGTATAGGACATGAGTCACATGACGCAGCCGGGGATCGTCTACGATAACGAACGGCAACCATGCAATAGTCGCCACAACCACCCTCCTCTGGATAATTGTGGTTCACTCAATAGAGGGCAGTCTGTACAATCAACAAAGTAAATGTTTGACAAATTAGTCAATGACCACACCACAACTGCCACAAAATCCTTAACGTTTTGAAAATGGTCCAAATTCTTACATTTGAATCAATGCTATATACACATGCTATGGTATTGATTTTAATACCATTTGAATGCAACAACATTTGAAATGATCCTCTGCCATGGATTAAAAGCACATATATTGTTAAAGTGGCTTAGCACAGAAACGGTGTCGGACACGAGTGAGCTTATATTAACGGTGTTGGACACAATTTCAAAGTATTTATCCCGGGCTTTTAGCTTCCTTTTTTGCGTACTGTATCTTGCGCTTTAATAAAACGTGATCTTACACGTGCGTCATTTTTATATTTATGCATAAGACCATGCGTGTTACTCCTGATGGCGCAGGGCTTGAAGCGCACAGTCATTGCTAAATTTTTTGCTTAATTTTGCTTAATATCTCAAAAAGTAAGTTGGTGACCATATTTTTATTATTATGTTTTTTTAAGAACTAAGTATTTTTGTCTTATTTGTTTTGATTTTACTATAGAAGTCAATGGTAAAAAGTGGTAAAACATAGTGGTTTTTTAAATGGATTTTTCTTAAAAACTAAGCTGGTGACCCCCTTTTTTATATCGGAAATGTGATCAGCACATATGTGTCCCATCGCGGCAAAAGGATGCAGTTGTCGTCTCCTACATATAGCTTATTGTAGCATATCATATGTATACTAGTTGTATACATCAGATATGCTACAATAAGCAACATATACGAGCTGACAACTGCATCCTTTTGCCGCGTCGGGACACATATGTAAACAGCATATATCAAAAATAAGAAAAATAAATAGAGGAATTCTATCTGTGCTAGGCCACCGTAAACCAACATTTTTCAGATGCACATTGATGGATGAATTTGCAATGTGAGCCAAAAACACATAGGGAAAAATATGTTTCCCAGGGGAATTTTTTTTTTTCAATTTTCTCAAAAATAAATCTAGTGGATTTTGATCATTGTTGCATATTGATATTCAGTTTGGTATTGCATAAGCTTGATCAAGCAATGGCACATGCCCTGTAATCTCTAACAAAAGAAAGTGCTTCAATAGCTTCATACACTCATTTTGGGGTTTCGGCTATAAACAATTGATTGTTGGTTCTGGTTCCCTCCCTTTTCCCCTCCTCCCCTCCCTACTCTATATCGGGGATTTTTCTGAATTTTCCAAAGATTTTAAAAAATAGTTTAGACTTTGGAATACTTAGGTTTTTAGAAAAGCCTTATACTGTAAAACAAGAAATATTTGCGGAAAGAAAATTTAGCGAATTTCAGAATCTGGGTTTTTTGGCGGCATTTTAATTTCACTAATTGCATCAGCATGCCATTGAAATCATTGTACATTATTAATATTAGCGGCAAACTAATTTTGCGATTTTGGGGTATTAGCGAAATTAAATTGCTAGCAAATATTTTTTGTTTTACAGTACTTTTATAACAAAAACTCGGAACACATTAACATTTTAATGCACTAGGGTGGTGTATGCAAAATACACTTGCAAGAAGTATTCTCAAAAAAAGGTTTGCTGATTTCAAATGTTAGTACATTCCTTAAACTCTCTGCAAAATATTTGTGTTCATTTCAATTCCTTAAGTTTTTGAAAAAGACACTTTGGATATGTAGTCGACTTTCATGTTTATTTATTGCAAATTTTGTCATTTTAAATGCACATTTTATTTTGATATGCTGTACGTTGAAAAGTCATAAATTTGCTTGTATCATGTGAACTTTTTGTCGACTTTACTTGATATTTGCGATGTCACTAAGTATAGGAGAGATAAAACAAAACTTATCTTTTATACAAATATTGACTGCTTTGAGAAGCATGGTTTAAATTATTTTCCCGAGGTGATCTCAAAACCATGATACCCGAAGCAGAGCTGAGGGCATATTCATGGTTTACAGATCACCGAGGGGAAATAATTTTAACCATACCCTGAACAAAAAGCAGTCAATATTCGTTTTACATTCCGAATACATAGATTTTTGTCATCTGGTTGGTTAAAAGAACCATTTTAGCACTCAAAACACCCGATGATAATTTATGATATTTGTTTCTCCTTTCAGTGCTGACCGCGTCGTATTGTGCGTACAAGATAACTAGCTTACACACTGCAGCACGTGTTTGACCATGAATGCTTATAGTAGCGCGCGTAAAGCTCGAGTGCACTGCGCAAAATGCATTGAGAGGGCCTAGTGAAAAATATTCCCCAGGCATTTATAGGGCCTAGTTAAATCCAGGCCCTCACTTTTAACCAATCAGAGGACAGGAATCTATATATGAGGTATGTAATAAAAACTATTTAAGCAAGCTGCATCTTTTCTTTCTTTTCATTGATAGGATGAGCAGGTGTTTGACCATGAATGCTTATAGTAGCCCGCGTAAAGCTCGAGTGCACTGCGCAAAATGCATTGAGAGGGCCTAGTGAAAAATATTCCCCAAGCATTTATAGGGCCTAGTTAAATCCAGGCCCTCACTTTTAACCAATCAGAGGACAGGAATCTATATATGAGGTATATAATAAAAACTATTTAAGCAAGCTGCAACTTTTCCTTCTTTTCATTGATAGGATGGAGCTAGCATTGTCAAGAAAATGAAAGGCGTCATAGCATTCAAAGTAACCCATGGACCAGGCGGGGAGACGGCATCATGGACTATTGATGTCAAAACTGGAACCGGGTCTGTTGAACAAGGCTCCAAAAGTAAGTCAGATGTCAGTGAATATATAAAATAATGATAATAAAAGCATTTTTTTAAAAGTGCCTTTTCACCAGTCACAAAATAGGATACAGTATGCTGAGAGAAAAAGAGAAAAGCAAGAGGGGAAACAGAGAACAACCGATTTGTTTGGCAAAAATTTAGTTTTTTGTGATTTTTTGAGAGACACTGAGGATGCAAGACTCCTTGCAGAGGCAGATTGATCCAAAATCGGAGAGCGGAAGATGATAAAGCACTCTCAGGGGACTAAAACATATTTAAACTGATATACTGTAAAGGGATATAATTTTCACAAATTTAGAACAAGATGAATTTTGCAAGGATTTAAATTTCGCAAATCCAGAGAATTTGCTGTTTCAATCTTGATTATAAGTTTTGAGGGATTTAATTTCACAAATGTTGTCGCAAAATCAGCGAAATTAAATCCCTCGCAAAATTACAGTATATTGAGCGGAGAAGTTGTTGACCGATATTAGAAGGCATGAGTATGAGTGCAGAAATGAAGTCATTGACCAATAGGAAGCCAGCTGTAAAAGGGGCTTGGCTTTTTTGCACTGTGTTTTCTGAATTCTTTGGAGATGGGATGGGTTCTTTAAGATAGAAGCTCATGTACAATGGTAAAATTAAAACCTGGATTGCATCGTGGCAAGAGTATGGGAAGACATATAAATAAATCGGCATTAGCTTGTTTATTTCATAGACTCGCACCCAAAAGCATAGGTGACAGGAATTATTGATATGGTTAGGATTAGTGGAGAAATTGACTGTATCAACTAGTGCAGATATCTGAACCACAAAAGGCTTGTTTCCGTTTCTTCTCTTATTTTTGAGATATTGTCGTTGGAACACAATAATTACAAGGGTCATTCAAAAAGTTCTACCTGTTATATCATAACTTTTTTTCTATCAATGATAGTTGCTTGGAAATTGGCACAATTATAGCTAAGAATATCACCTATGGTGTAACAATCATATCAATATCTTTTCTGGATTTTTGTAGGTTACCTGAAAACCACAGTAAGTTTTGGTACTTCGGAAATGGTGAAATATCTCATAACAGTACACCTGAAATTATATGTGCAGCTCATGTATGAACAACCAACTGTGTATCAAAAATTTATGTAATTTACAAAACAAATTTGAAATGAAAGTGAACCTAACAGTCCAAAAAGTAATTTGTAATTAATAAAATAAACTTGTTACAGATAGAAATTACCCAGAATCCCAATATTTGAAAAGACAGTCTTGTACCCTCTCAGGTTACGATTATCAGCATAGTGTGTTTCTCTGTAGCATGACCTTTCCAAGTGCAGTTTTTATGTAAAAAGCAACAGTTAAAGCTACTACAGCAAAATTTTCAGTCAAATAATTGAATTTGGTTGCCCTTGGTAACTAGCATAAAAATATTTTAAAAATAAAACTTCAGAATGCAACCATTTTACATATTGTTTTATTTAAGGTCAACTTCGTAAACTGTAACTTTTGTGATTTTAATGATATTGCTGGAGGGGCTTCTATTGTTATTATGCTTGTGAATGACCATTATTTTCAGTTTGGGTCAGTGTTTTTAATCATCCCATATAATTGTATGTTCATCCTTATATTTTATAAAATTTTCACAGTAAAACAATACTACATGGCTATATTATGGCCTTTTTAATTCACTGTACTTGAGCCATTTTTAAAATGTTGCACATATTTTGACCGTTTCTGGTGTACCGAAACTTACTGTGGTTTTCAGGTCACTAACAGAAATCTAGAAAAGATATTGATATAATTGTTGCACCATGTGTAAGTGACATTATTAAAAATATTTTAGCTAATTTTCAAGTAGCTACCTTTATTAGAATAAAAGTTATGATACAACTGGTAGATCTTTTTTGAATGACCCTCGTAAAACGGTTAATGCGGCGAGATTGTACATAAGTTAGAGTCACTTGTTTTGTCCCTATAAGTTTCAGTGATGCCAAAGTTTGAATGTGACAGCAAATGGCTGCATATTGACTCATAATGGATTGTCATTCAAACATTAATGTAGCTTGACCTGACATGAGTACTGAGGTTTCATAATATAGCCCTTCATGCTGCAGTAATATTTTTGTCAGTAAAAATCTCAAAACATCATCTTCACCCATGTTATGGCTGGACCTACTTGAAGTCAGATAGACATGTACGGTGCAGTATAAATCAACTTATTCATCCCACTTTCAGTAGCTTCTCAGAATATAATTTGTTTCTTTTTTCTTTTCTTTTTTTTCACTAATGCAGAAAAAGCTGATGCCACCTTCACAATGAAAGATGAAGACTTATTTGACTTGATGACAGGAAAACTGCAACCACAGACCGTGAGTATCTTGAGAATTTCATTTTCAAGATGGCCTATTCAATTATGCATGCTTTTTATCTCAATATTGTAAGGGGCTATAATCTTTATTCAAAATCTTTACAACCAAAAATGTGGGGTTGAAGGGTACATGATAACAGTTCATGAGTTTTGGCTGTGATCTCAGGTCAACTTTTTGAACAGTTTTGCGATTTGACTTCTGACTATACCCCAAAACGTTGCACAGAGTGTGCGAAATCTGAACCTCTTCATTTCAACAAGTTTCGTCACCATCAACCTTATGGATCTTGAGATTTGGTGAAACTCTAACCAAATTACCACACACACATACATACAGACACTGTTTTTTTTTTGGTTAAATTTTACCAAATTCATTTTCATGAAAAATCATTCTCATGCCTGGATTTTCTACCGCCTAAGCAGCAATTGAGGATATATTTAGACTGAATCACTGACATATTTATATGTCTATGTTTTGTGCAATTATTTTAACGGTGCCCCCGCTTAGATTTTGAAAGTTGCAACCTCTCTCCAAACCAATACGCATTGCACTAAGCTTATTGATTATAGGCCGCCACAAGGGTGGGGGGGGGGAATTGCCCCCCAAATGAAACTTTCTTAGGGACTGCTTCAAGCGGTTGACTGTCCGGTACCGCCGGTTCTATCCTGTTGCTATTGTTCTTGACAATGGCAACCGCTCAGAACCGCTGGTTCTGTCACCGGTTGAGTTTTGAACCGGCCCTTTTACTTAATTTCCACAATTTTATTATGCACACTTCCAATATGAAAGAAAAAATAATGAAAGCTAATATTTTCCTATAGTGTTTAAGAAGGTCAATGGCATTTGAAATCTACAAAAATCACGATTTTGTCGGAGTATGGCTTTGTGTGTATTTTGTACTGAAGCTCAATATGAAAAATGCAGACTGTACTGGTGGGTTTGTGATGGTTGGTCACATACTATAAACCAAAATGTATCATTTCTGACGAATCGAAAGAGATGAAGAAAATAAAAATGTTTCACTATAAGAAAAAGCTGATCTTGTCAAGTTAAAACAAAACAAACAACAAAATGGCCAAGTAGGGGCGGGGCATTCCTGGTGGATTAAAAGAGATAAAGAAAAAAATGTTTCATCAATTGAAGAGAGATTTTGTCCAGTTATTCAAAATGAATTTTTATTTTTTTCAGGCATTCTTTTCTGGAAAACTTAAGATTGCGGGCAACATGAGCCTGGCTATGAAGCTACAACAAGTCATGCCAAAGACACCACCAGCTAAGTTATAATTATCTCCTTGCCTAGCTGCTTTGACAAAATGGCATCACCAAAATCCATGCCGAGCCCCAGCTTATTATTGATTGTGGATTTATTTCATGAACGAGTACCAAGATATCACCGAGATCAATGCCATCGCCACACTTATTATTGATTGTGGATGTTTTTCGTGAACGAGTACCAATATATCACCAAGATCCAAGCTAAGGTCGTGTTTATCATTAATTGTGGGTTTATTTTGTGAACGAGTACCAAGATATCACCAATATCTAAGCCAAGGCTGTGTTTATTATTGATTGTTGATTTATTTTATGAACGAGTAACAAGATATCATCGAGATCAATGCCATTCTCATTATTGATTGTGGATTTATTTCATGAACGAGTACCAAGATATCACCAAGATCCAACCTAAGTCTGTGTTTATTATGATTGTGGATTTATTTTGTGAACAAGTACCAAGATATCACCGAGATCAATGCCATCGCCACACTTATTATTGATTGTGGATGTTCATGAACGAGTACCTAAGATATCACCTAGATCAATGCTAACAGCACACTTATTATTGATTGTGGATTTTTTTTGTGAACCAGTACCAAGATATCACCAACATCAATGCTATTCAAAGGCTACAATTATTATTGATTGTGGGTTTATTTCATGAACGAGGACCAAGATATCACCGAGATCAGTACCAAGGCCACACTTATAATTGAATGTGGCCTGGGTTTATTTCATGAGTGAGTACCAAGATATCACCAAGATCCAACCTAAGTCTGTGTTTATAATGGATTGTGGGTTTATTTTGTGAACGAGTACCAAGATATCATTAAGATTCAAGCTAAGGCCGTGTTTATCATTAATTGTGCATTTATTTTGTGAACGAGGACCAAGATATCACCAAGGTCTATGCCAAAATCGTCCATATTATTAATTGTGGATTTATTTTGTGAACGCGTCACACAATTATCCCCGACATGTGAGAGTACATTTTCAAGGTTGTGATAGGGGTTTACACTAACTTTCAAGTATGTTTTTGCGAATAATTATTGAAGTCATGAAATTTCCTACAAATCATTAACTTGTGAACACAATAAATGCATGGAGTAACAAGCAATACACCTTGCATATTTTCATGCAATTGTGTCAAATTATATACATGTACAAGCAAAATACATGCCTTGCATTTTGTTAGCGCTGCGTAGTTGCACATGCTCTTGCCATAAGCACTCTGCAGATTTGTTTTGTAGGAATGTTATGATTTCAGTTATAAATGGATTCACAATTATTTTGACTCATTGCATTTTGAGTCAGTTTGCATCATGCAGATTTGAATGCATCTTCTTTGACAAGGATGTAAGTACTCAACATTCATATATTTTGGACATTGATATAGACTATAGACATTGGATAAATACAAAAACTCAAAAATCATGTGTATATGAACAATTTATAATGATTTTATTATACTATACATCTGATGAAACATTCTACAATACAAGAATATAATTGTTGATATGTTTTTGACCGATTACAGAGATGTATGATAAAATTGAAACGATACAAAATACAAAATATATGACACTTATGTAACAAAAATACAAAATATATTTACATATAGTATACAAAATATGCTACAATACTGTAAAATAAGAAAAATTCACGTAAAATATCACTTAATTTTGATAAAAAGCTGATGCAATTAAAAGTAATTTAAGTAAAATGCCACAAAAAGCCTTACATGTAGTTTGCCAAATTTGTGAAATTTTAAACTGCAAATATTTCTTTAAATGTACAGTGATACAAAATGCGAATTAGATGTATATATACAAATTGGCATTTGAAGGCACATGGATTTTGCTAAATCCCTATTGCCTAATAAGTGTTGCACAGGTACAAAGTGATTAACATATCCGGAGGGGGGGGTGCACTTGTATTCAGAGGTAGATATCATACTTGAAAATAGCCCTTAAATATTTCATAACATAAAGTGTTTTTTGTTGTTGTTTTTTTCAAATTAAAAGCAAAACATACATACTTGAAAATAGCCCTTAAATATTTCATAACATAAACTTTATTTTTCAAATTAAAAGCAAAAATACATATATCCAAATCAAAAATATATTCCAAAATTGTGTAATGATACGAAGTACAAGCAACAACAACAACAAAACTTACCTCTAACTCATGTTTTTTAATTAGCCATTAAATGAAATACAAATACCCTTTTTCTTAATGTTTGTTCCATTTTACTTCATAAACACTGTGGACGTGCATTAGAACATATCTTTAAAAAATCTTTTCCATGAATTTAGGCCAAGTAACAAAAATAAAAATAAACAGTTGATCATCCCCTCCCTCTCCGATTTAGAATGCCGCACCAATTTTTTTATTTGTTTTCTTAAATCCTCAAAACAAAACAAAAAAATCAACAAAACACTTTTTAATTGGTATTGACAAGCATACAGGATCCTCATTGTATTTTAATAACCTAAAAAAATATACCATAAAATCATCTTCAGATATGTTATGGTAGCCATCTTGGACAGACATGGCAACCATCTTGGAAAAAATAACAAATAATAAGGGACTCCCTCATCAACTTTTCTGAAAAGTCTAGACGATCAACTGGTTGTTTTTGTTATTTGGCCTTAATTTAATATCAGCATGATTATCACCTCTGAATACATGCCCTGCTCCTTAAAAAGCCTTATTGGTGCAATTATCAATGATAGGACAAAAATGCAGTTGAAACTGAATGAACTTAAGAAATGTTGAAAAGTAATCAAGGTAAAATAGTAATTTATTGGACAGTTTAAACAGAAATCCAGAGTGCAGGGCCCCATTGTTTGTAAATGCAGCAGCTACCCTGGATTTTTGTTTGCATTGTCCAAGAAATTATTGTTTTGCCTATAGCATGACATTTCAGCTTTACAGTTATAGTATTCAATGTTGCATCATTAAAATGAGTTAACAAGTTAAACAGAACAATTTTTTAATGTTTCAGGATGGAGATTTTATGTCCAAAGATTATACAGTAATGAATTAGCTACTTTATTCTAATAATCATTATTTGTGTAATTTCAAAGCTATTGTTTCTTTCAAATAATTTTGCAATTTTATATTTATATAAAATAGGAATTAAACATACACAATTTTAAAGATAAATCAGTTTTGTATTTTCTTGAGATTTCTGATGACCACCTTAGGCTTGGCGTCCAAAGACATTCGCTCGCCCAAGTGACGTTCGCTCACTCTACCAAGAAAACTTCGCTCCAACGGGAAGCGACATTCGCTTGACAAATTTTACGACATTCGCTACACTTCAGATTGAATTGGAGCAAAGATCGCTCCGAATATTCTTGGGTTTGTTTATTCAATAACCATACCACTACAATATGCAAGACTGACATTCAGTTTCATCGATTGAAACAATGTTCACTCAATGAGAGCCACATGTCTCTCCATTTTAGCGAATAAGTCAGGAGTGAATGTCTTTACAAAAAAGCCTTACATTTACCACAAAGATTCCTATCAACTTGCACTGCTGTTTTCAATTAGGCCAAAAAACAATATTGTTTGTTTGCCCTCCAGTGGAAAAATTAAAATTTTGGGTTGGTCGGTCGGTTAATCTTCCTTTTTTTTTTTACTCTACACATATGATGTCATTCCATGGATTTTATCGTGAATACCAAGCAATGCAGGGCTTAATCAAAAATTGTGGGTCATTATTTAGAGGAAATATGCATTTTATACTACTAAATGTGATTTTTACGTTTTACATCAAAAATATTGAGTTTTTATATTTTACATGTTTGAAGAAAAGAAAAATAAACTAAAATCACAACCCAAATTTTTGGCATTTTTAGGGTAGGTCGCGGAGGGCAAACAAACATAATTTTTTTTTGGCCTTACCGCACATGTAAATAATGACATATTTGTAGAGGATAGCCTCATCATCAGTGTTTGGGATTGCTTTCCATGGGGTCCTCTATATTAAAGATGGTCAGATTTATTTGCCAGTTTTAGATGCAGGAGGAAAACTGG
Organism: Ophiothrix spiculata; assembly: GCA_000969725.1. Lineage (NCBI taxonomy): Eukaryota > Metazoa > Echinodermata > Ophiuroidea > Amphilepidida > Ophiotrichidae > Ophiothrix > Ophiothrix spiculata. Next base: position 16,613 of record JXSR01S005543.1, on the reverse strand, counting down.
AGGGCCTGGAGGAAAACCTGCAGGGGCAAGTTTGGACTGGCAACCAATTATTGCTCCACTTGATTATGCAAGATGGCGACCTTAGGCTTGTTTATGCTCTAAATAATTCCAAAACATGTAATGAATATTTTACAATACTCTTGAGTTGCATAATTAAGCTTACGTAGCCATCTTGGAAAATCAAGGTTGTAGCCAGGTTGCGGCTGGCTGCACAAAGTTGTGGCCAAAATGTGCTCCAATGCCTTTCAGCGCTGAGACGGGATTTTTACCCTGAACATGATGGTGATATCAGTTTGTGACCAAATATGTTAATTTTGGCAAAAATTTCGAAGAATAGTATTTTTTGTCCCAAAGATTTCTGGAAAGCTTAACTAAAATCTGTATTTGTGAAATGTTGAACTTTTTTTTTTTTGCTCTTTGGAATCTAGAAACAAATGTCTAGGAAGAATTTTCTCAAATTTTTGATTTTTATCTTTTTTTTTAAATGCTAAGATATGTCAAAAAATTTAAAAAATCCCACCACTGCTACCAAAATGGCAATTTTTGGCCTATTTATGGCAGTATTTCAAAAAAAGATAAAAATCAAAAATTTAAGGAAACCCATCCAAGACATTTGTTTCTAAATTCCAAAAAGCAAAAAAGTTCAAAATTTCACGAATGCAAGTTTTAGTTAGGCTTTCCAGAATTTTGGGGGGCAAAAACACAGTTTTTGGCAGTTTTTGCCCAAATCGATATTTTTATCACCAATATGTTCGGGGGGGGGGGGGTAAAAATCCACTTCTAAAAAATGTGTACTTTTAGATGGTTATGCAATTTGGTTGAGAGTTAGAGTACAAAAAAAGGTGTATGCCATCTGAAGGTCTATCCCAGTTTTCTAAACCCTTTTTTCAGAGCTAGTCTTCAGTTCCCTAGATAAGAGTAGACCTTCATTTCAGAATTCTTGGCATTAAAGGTGCAATTCATGATTTTGATGTGACATGACTTTCCAGCTTAATAAAATGAAGAGTACAACATAAACATATACTGATAATTTCACTTGATTCCGATCGTTCCTTTCAAGTTACAAGCTTTTCAGCATTCTGACAATCCTCATAGGCTACTGTGTTGTAATAATTACTGTCGAGGCAATAATTAGAAAATTACACATTTTCTCACTACTTTTCACAAAAATGCAAGCACATATGCAAGAATGGTTTGGGCATTGTAATATACCAGTTGAGGATTCTTGTAAGCTAAAAAACTCAATTTTGATAGAGGTGACCTTGAGGATGAAAAGTGGAACATGAATTGCCCCTTTAATTAGTTAGGTTGGAGTATAAAAAACGATTATGCCAGTTGAAGGTCAACCCCAGCCTTATTAAATGACCCTTGTGAAATAACTATCTTCGGTCAATTTGAGTTCCGGAAGCAAAAATTTTCTAAATTTGCTTGAAATGGGGTCTTGAAAACTAAATTTCAAAAAGGGCTTGCGATCTAGAGGTTGTGCTTGAAATCAGGTCTAGAAAGTCAGAAAAAGGCAGACAAGATTGGAAAAGGGGTCTTTATGGTCGCACATACTCATACCCAGCGTTCGAATTAAGGATAAAAACATGGTTGGCCGACGGACAACCAGGTTTTAATTTTTGGTTGTCCGTCAGAAATTTGGTTGTCCGTCAGGCGCGGCGCCAGATTCAAAAAGTACCCTAACATTTTTTGACGTAGCTTTTCAAAACTGACAAGCAAAAAAAGAAAAAAAAAGGTCTCCCAAGCGCACAGATAACTACGAGACACCTACTTCTAAATTTTTCAACAGCAAAATGATAAAAAGTCATATTTTTACGGCGATCAGGGAATGGATGAAAAATGCTCAAATTTTTTTTTAATTTTATCGAAGATTCTAGTTTTGAAATAAACATGCTAAGAAGTATGTTTATTTGACTTAGAAAAATTATGGTTGTCCGCCGGACAACCACAGCATTAATTTAGGTTGTCCGGCGCTAGATTTGGTTGTCCCGGACAACCAGAATTTCGAACGCTGCTCATACCTCCTTTCAATGTCAGTTCCATCTAGAAGGGGGCACTGAAAGGTGATACGGTTATGTGCGGCCCTCAAGACCCCTGTCCACGCCCTGTCTGCCGCTCCCAAGACCCCCATTTCAAGCAAAAGTTCGAAAATGTTTGTGTCCAGAGCCCAAATTTTGCCCAAAAAAACTAGTTCTGAAGGGTCATTTTATGGTCTTTTCAGTTCTCTA